>JBCEWC010014364.1:0-14420 GCA_038996855.1 Solanum aculeatissimum
ACTTTCTTGGAGCAATTTTGAGATGATCCATATTGTCATTCTCCATTGACCTTTTGATCAGTTGAGCATTAAGAATGTTTTTCTCCATGATCATCTAAAGGAAGAAATCTATAGGGAGCAACTACCTGATTTTGTTGCTCAGGGGAGTTTGGTAGCTTTGAATGTCGTTTGATAGCCTTGTATGTTGTTTGTATAAGTCACTTTGTGGTGTGAAACGGTTTTCTGAGCTTGGTTTGGGAAGTTCAACATGGTAATTTTGAGCTTGGTTTGGGAAGTTCAACACTGTAATTCAAGAACTTATCATATTGTGGTTTGGGATGTTCAACACTGTAATTCAAGAACTTATCATATTGTGTTTTATTCACATTGTACATCAAATCTAGTATTTCATAAGAAGACTAAGTACACTGAGATTGATTGTCGATTTTGTGAAGTCGCATGATCAACTTGCAAATATCTTACCAAGCTCTTCATCGATCCTCGTATTAATTACATTTGTAACAAGCTAGTTACATACGATGTGTATGCACTAGCTTGAGGGAGAGTGTTAGAATAGGAATAGGTAAATGCAATCCTACTTAGAATAGGAATAGGAATAACAATAGCATATAGAATCCTATTTGGAAAATAGCTGTTATTTTTGAACTAATACAAAAACATTGGTCCATTGTCTTTGTATTTTACAAGAACTTAGAAAGCAATCTAGAAAAAGTATCATGTTATATGTTCCGTTTATTTTTCTCATAGCAGTACACTGTCAACCTCATCAAAGAAAAAGAAAAGGCAGCATGCTGCCAAAGCATGTGCTATCAGTCAAATGGAATGCATACGTAGCAACTAGTATCATTTTTACCCAAAAAAAAGCAACGAGTATCATAATTGGGAACTTACTGCAAGTATCACTCTCCCACATGCAGAAAAGGATTCACCAGCAATATCAATCTCAACTATAGTTTCAGCCCCAACAGCAGGTTGAGAAACACAGGCCAAAAAATGGCGAACAACCAACTCGTACACTCTCTGCACAAAACAAATGTCAGTAGTAGAAAAGGAGTTCAGCATAGATCACAAGGGGAAGTCATAGTGCAACTCCTTCTATATAAGTTTCCACCAACTAAGAATAGTGTCAGATCCAGTACTAACATGGTGATCCTGGCTCCAACTGGTTTCCCCAGCAGAAAATTTAGTTGGATGAATAGGAGGATGGGCTTTGTCATCATGCCCACCTCCACTAGGGTTTCTCCACAGTCCTGATTGAGGGTCTAGCAGGCGCTGTGCATATGTGCCCCATACAGGATGATGTTCTTGTTCTTGCACCATTGTCTGTTTACACAAAGTAATCATCTGAGTACTTTCACTAATGATACCTAAAACAGTTGTTGCTGAAGGCTCTCTGCTGAATTATTACCAGTGATGTAATGTTAAAATTAATAACAGCAATTTCCTACCTTTTTACGAATTTACTGAGCTATCTTTTTCTGCACTCTGGTGTGGCATGTATACAGGTAATAAGGTCATTCAGCTTCACTGAGCTATCAATTGCTTTGAGTATACTTCTCCTAATATGTTACAAGTTGCTTGTCTGAGTTATTAAGCTTAAGAGTAAAAAGCACAAGTACCTTAGTACGTGCCCCTGTACAAGAACAGTTCTTATCTTTGGGCATGTCTTGAAAAACAATAGTATGATGAAAAAAAATTGTTTAGATTATCATAACAAAAATGTTTTGTTCTAAACAGTTTTGTTTTTTGATCAGGAAAAAAAAGTCCATTCTCAGCAGAATCCAGAAACAATTACTCTCATAACAAAATCTGAACACTTCCTGATACAACATTTAAAGCAGAATCAAAAAAGAAAATTGCTTTCTAATCCAAAGTCATATTATGCTTATGGCTTCTTCTTTTTTTTTTTTTTTTGATAACTGAGAAATCACTGTGGGTCACTGGTGCACACTTCGAAACTCGATGGATAATGCATCTATCTCTCTATCTTTCTCCACTTAAATACAAATCTTTTGCACGTGGCAGGATTCTAATCTGTGTTGTGCGCATAGTCACACATCACAAGTTGCATTGTTACCACTAACCAAAGCCCTGGGACTAAAATTGCTTTTGGATTTGAGAGTAGCTAAAATATAGTATAATTAAATAATCAAAATTTAGCTCTCTCTAACCCTCAGGGGTTGGCCTGGTGATAATAGACTTGAGCCTTGGGGTTTGTTCCCTTTCAAGGTCTCAAGTTCGAAACCCACTGGGTGCAAACAATTTATGAGGGTCATCGGACTGAGTAAAATCTAAATTAACCATGGTGCACTATCGGGAAACTCCTTGCCGAGGGTCTGTGCACCCCCGGGATTAGTCGGAGCTCTAAGAGACTCAGACAACCGGTGCAAATTTAAAAAAAAAAATTGAGCTCTCTCTAACAGCTTAAACGTTTAAATGAAATGGTCGCATAATTCAATATGGTAACAGAGTAGGTATGACACAGGGTTCAAATCTTCCAACAACAACAACATACCCAATGAATCCCACAAGCGGGGTGTGGAGAGGGTAGAGTGTATGCAGACCTTACCACTACCTCGTGAAGGTAGGAGTTCAAATCTTACCGCCACTTAAAAATCAAAAGAATATATTCCATATGTCCAACTCGTCAAAAGAATCAGGCACACGTGTAAGGGTGTGTGTTGAGACATAATATGATTAAAATGATTAAAGTATGCTCTCTAACAACTTTAACTTAAAATGAGATGGTCACACACTTCAATAAGAGCTATTAAAAATGTTCTGGAGTTTTAGCTTGAATCAACAGTCCTTGATGAGCCTTCCTCCACTTAAACCCTACAAATTGTAGTAATTTAACTTTCTAGTAAGCATTTGTACAATATTGGGTCGAAGTTGAAAAAGAGTATTTGAAAGTTGAACTTCTGTATGGACATAAATCTGACTAGTAAAAACATAAAGTTTTGTGAGAGAACAATTATTTCACTTAAAAATACTTCTCAAACCAAATTTTCAACCTTGATGGGATTATGTTGGGTGTGTTGTTAATTCTTTATTTCAAGTTGAAGTTAAAATGGAGGATTAAATTGTAAACAAACATTGATTTGCAAATAATAAATCAAATTCAATTTGAAAAATGGAAGAATATTTTGGCCAAACGGTTCTTTTAGGGTAGATTATGTCTATTTTAAAAGTTAGGTTTTTAATTACCAAATGCTTCTTTATTGTATTAGAGAAAACATCAGATTTCTATGTTCTTTTGTCATCATAAACTAAAAAGGGAGCATGGGACTTATTTATCCTCCACAAGTACTTCCTCCATCTAAAAGGATAGGCACAACTATTATTGATTGAGGTTTCTATGACTACATTTTCATGGAACTTTGTTAAATAGTTTTAGCTAGGAAAAAACTGCAAAATGACCCATAACCTAACCCCTTTCAGACTAATGATCATCCTCCGCAGTTGGTCTATCCATTTACAGCTTAAAAAAGGATGGTTGAATGTCTCAACTAGCTCCCCACATAGAAAACAACTTGAACATAACTAGTGGTCTCTTTTGTTCAGATTTTCATGTGTCAAAACTGCCTTTTTAGACAACAGCCAAGTAAACTAGTTTACTTTGTAAGGTATTTTTGGTATCCATATCATCTTCCAAGGCCAGTATATTTCCTGTATAGTTACTTTATTCAGGTCCTTATATGCAGATCTACAGAGAAATTGCCCTTGTTGTCTTTCATTCATGTCTACCTCTTCATTAAGGTTGTTGATCCCTGTTACTGAGTTGTACAACTCTGATATTCTTCCCATCTCCCAATCATTAAAAGGTCCTCTTAGGAATAAGTTTCATCCTTGTCCAGTCCATATCATAGCAAACATAGCTTCTTGTTGCTGACTTAAGGTGAAGAGTGCAGGGTGTTGTGGTTTCATTGTTAAGTGACCAGCCCATTTATCATGCCAGAAAGAGGTCTTCTGCACATTTCCTACTTTTATCATGGTCCTGATATATAACGTTGGCCAGATATTCCTGATAGCCCTTCAAAAAGTACACCCATAAGGTGTTGTAACTGCCTTTGTCATCCACTTATCCTCTATCCCATACGTTGCTATGATGACTTCCTTCCACTGCATACCTTCTTCAGTAGCAAACTTCCAGAGTCATTTCATCATCAAGCTTTGGTTCTGTTTTCAGGTTCCTAATGCTCAGGCCAGCTGCTTTTTTGTTCACTAACAACTCCTCACATTTGACCAGATGATAGTTCTTCCCATCTTCATTTCCTTGCCAAAGAATTCTTCTCAAGAGTATCAATTCTCTTACATACATTAACAGACATTGGGACGATGGACATCAGGTAGGAAGGTAATGTATTAATCACACTATTAACTCAGGTCAATCTGCCTCCCCTACAAAATTACTGACTTTTCCAGTTGGTTAGCCTCCTTTTGCATTTTTTCACCGCCCAATTCCAAATACCTGCTGATTTGCTCTTGGTTCCCAGAGGCATGCCAAGATAGGTTATTGGAAGCTCCCCTACTCTCCTTCCTAATCTGCTTGCCAGAGTCTCTTATCTCTATGGTATTGATGTGGTACATGAAACTCTATCCCCAGTTTATATCCAGCCCTGATACTGCTTCAAAAATAATAAAGATGACCCTCAGTATTAGGACATGCTCCTCCATTGCCTCACAGAGGACTAAGGTGTCATCTGCATATTGTAAGTGAGTTATCTCCAAGTTGTTTGCCTCTCCCACCTGGAACCCTCTGCTTACCCTTTTCCTCTTGCCTTATTAAGTAGAGTGCTCATGCCCTCCATTGCTAATATGAACAGGAATGGGGACAAAGGGCCACCCTATCTCAAGCCTTTGTGGAAGGAAAGAAACTATTTGGTGATTTGTTGATTAACACTGAGAACTTACCTGTGCTAATACGGTGTTTAACCCGCGCGATCCATCTAGAACCAAATCTCATTTTCTCCAAAAACTGTATAAGGAAGTTCCAGTTCAAGTGATCATAGGCCTTTTGAATGTCTAGTTTGCACTATCTGGAGCTCACACACTCATTTGCTATTAAAATTTTATCTATTATCAGCCTCCCTTTAATGAAGGTCATATGTTATCTGTCAACTAGACAATCAATCACCTTTAATCTTTATGACAATAATTGTTATAACCCTTATTTTTTTTAATGAAGGCTAATGGGTAATTTTAACCAATAATTTTTATTAAAGGAAAAACATAAAATCAGCCAAACCCTTTATTTTTTTAAACCTGTCGCACGCACAGAGAGAAAAAAATCTGGGGCAGCTTCTTTCGTTCTTTTCTTTGGGAAGAAAACACGTTGCATCAAGGTGATTCGGGGAAATCCATACATAGAATCAACTTGATCTTTGTACCACTGTTTTGGGTGATAAAGTGAAGGTATTTTCTTGTTGTTGTGTGCTCTTGTTAGTTGAAAACATATTTACTAGAATTTTCACCAACTAAGTTTTAACAATGAGATTAAGAATATCTTTAATTTAATTTATAGTCTAAGGTATTGGGTATTAGGGTTTAACTCTAAAATTGAGGGTTAGGGATATTGGGACTTGAGTTTGGCCAACATAATTGATATTGATAATTAATATTTTTCATAGATTGAGGCAAGTGGGGGCTGTTTTGGTGGGTGTTCTACGCGTGCAAGGTTGTGGAACTTGTCATTTATAAGGTAAGTGAGACTTTAAGCTTTAGTGTTTGCTTTTCAAATAAGCTTTGGAAAAAATATATTTTCTCTGCTGGTGTATGTGTTGGGATAAGCATGTGCTTCACAGAGTTGATGCTCTTTAATCAACCCTAGATATGCTATTTTTGAGAGAAACATCGAATATTTTTATAAGTTTTATGCGGTGTGATGTTGGATACCTTTCTTTATTATTGTGATGTGGTTACTGGGGACATACATAGCTGTCGTAATATGTTAGGGGCATACCCATGCTGCCATAATATGTTAGAGGTTTTGTACACGCTGCCGTAGTATACTTTCAGAACATTATACATGCTGCCATGGACTTGTCGAGGTGATGGCTTGATCTCCTTCACTGTCGTTTATGACAAGTTTCGAGTATAGATTGAATTGAGACATGTACTTTGAGCATTTATTTGAACTTATTGAGCCCTATATTATGAAGTATTGTCCTATGTATATTATTTATATATATCCATTGTGCACATGCATTTTATAACTCTTGTTCCAGGAGTATTAAAGTAGCGAGTCGAGGATCTTACTGTGTTATATTTATATATAGCTCACTCCTTACTTGCATGTCAATGCAGTTACTGTTGCAGATGGTGAGACTTGTGGCTGATAAGTTCGTTCCCATGGACTCTGTTGTTGAGGTGAGCCTTCGCATTGTTCATAGAGGCTACTATTTCAGCTCTATCTAGTATAGCTTATGTTTTTGTCTTCTTGGGGTTTGTATGCCCGATAGTTAAACTCATATCACTCTATTAGATGCTCCATGATCTTATTGTGAGATTTGGGCTAGAGATATTTTGTTAAGTAACCTTTTTCTTTAGTAACTTGATATACGATTTTGGTTTGATAGTTATTCCTTTTTTCTGAGAAAGGATGAGGTTTGGTGTTGCACATATTATGACTCTGTGCTTTGATAATCTGGATGCGTGTATAGATGTTTGGTTCTCCTGACAAATGGTATTGGTGGGTGTCAGTCACACCTAGGGGGTATCTTGGGATATGACAAAGTTGGTATAAGAGCCTAGGCTTTAAGTTCCGGGTCATGGAGCAGTGTTTGGTAAAATCTAAATCATAGGTATGTAGGCGTCCATACTTATGACCTTGATGCTACTAAACAGTAAGGATGTATTCTCTTGTTCATTCCTTATTTGTGCGTTAAGTTGAATCAAGTTTAACTTTTGAATATTTTTCGCAGATGGCTAAGAAGTGTGGAGTCACAGAATTTGAAGCCCAAAAAACAAGGTAAGAAAGGTGGGGAACAGCGGCCTCACACAAAAAGATTTGTCTAAGCAATCTCAAAGAGATTTTCAATAAGTCAATACCAAGATTTGCTTTCTGCGCCTACTGATGTGATGATAATTCAGAAGCTTTTTTGCAAAGAAGAAGGGCCCTGTTCCTATGGGTTCGCGTGTTAAGGCTCCACCTTGTCAGAGGACCAAGCCACTCGAACAAAGTTAGATTAGCGGAATGCAACTTCTTGACCGACGTCATATATTCTCGCTCATCCGGAGGTTTTTCCCTAGCCAAAACCTACTCCTAAGAAGTTGTTGGATCGAATTAGTACATTATATCTAATGCAGATGTTGGATGTCGTGGGGGACATGGTACTACCTCCAGTGGCGTTCAGGGTGATCCTACTACGGCTCGAACTAGGGCACCTGCTGCTTCTCAATCAGGAGTTATGAATGGGGGACAAACCCGAGTTGTTGCCCAAAAGCAAGTGCAGGAACAGGTTGTTCAGGATGCTCCACAAACAACGCCAGTTGTTGCACCTACTGTCGCTTTACCTACAGATGTTGTGATAAGAATGTTGAATGTGTTAGAGGCATTGGTGCCTAATCAGGGTGGAATCCCAGCTCCTCAGACCACTACACAAACGCAAGAACAGATTCGGTTGAATGTTGATGTGACTCAAACACCGCATTTGGCCCCTCAACAAGTTGGTCATCCAGTTGCAACTTTAGGGCAACCCAAAGATCTTAAGAATTTCATGGACCTTAAGCCACTAGAGTTTAATGCCACACCAACTTCTATTGAGCCTTAGAAGTTCATTAATCGTTGTGAAAAGATACTTACTACATTAGGGTTGAAGGAGACTAGTGGTGTGGAATTTACCACTTTTATGTTTTGGGGATCTCCAGAGGCATGGTGGACTTCTATTCAGAGAGATAGACAAGCAGGGTCAACACCTATCACCTGGTCAAAGTTTTCAACAACGTTTAAGGATAGGTTTATTCAATTGAGCAAACAAGATGATATGAGGCGTCAGTTCCATGATTTTCGTCAGGGCAATATGACAGTTACAGAGTATGAGGCCACGTTCACTGAATTGTCCAGGTATGTCCCATTTTTTATTACAATTCCAAGGGAGAAAGTGAGAAGATTTGTGGATGGACTAGAGCACTGTTATCATGGTCCTGTGACACGAGATGTGTGAAATGGTACATATTCATATGTGGTTGACACTGCTCTTCGTTGTGAGTCCTATTGAGAGATGGAGAAAACCGAGCGAGAAAGAAAAAAGGCACGTAATTCAGGTGGATTTAGTGGTGCTCCATCTGGAGGCAAGAGTGGATTTTATCATGGGCAGTCTAGGCTTACTCAGTCAGAGTCAGTGGTGCAATCTTCTAAGAGTGGTTATCCAGCTATACAGGGTCAACAACAGATGCAGAAGAAGGGTGATAATTCCTACTAGTCCGGACAACATTCAAGGTGTTCTAATTGTAGTAGGAATCACAGTGGTCACTGCTTTGGTATTGGTGGTCCTTGTTTTACTTGTGGTGAAAGAGGCCATATTGCTAAATTATGTCCTAAGGGAGATTCTGGTACTAGTCAAGCTACTACACAGGTACAGAGGAATGTGGTAGATACTCAGGCTCAGATTCAGCCAGCTAAGGCTGCTTCACAAGGTGCTCGTGGACAGGGTCGACAGGGTGCACTGGCTGCTCAGGGAGCAGGTAGACCAGCAAGATTATTTGCTATGGCCAGATAGGATGTCGAGGGATCTAATATTATAGTCACAAGTATTATTACTGTCAATTATCATGAGGCATATGCTTCTATTGATCCTGGTTCTACGTATTCGTATGTATCCCCATCTTTTATTATATCTTTACAACGACGAGTTGAGACTTTTAATGTGCCATGTATGGTTATGACTCCAGTCGAGGAGACTTTATCAGTGGATAGAGTGTATAGAGATTGTGTTGTATCTATGCAAGGCAAGGACACAATAGTTGCTCTATTAGAGTTGTCGTTGTCTGACTTTGAGTTGAGTTGAGTTGAGAGAATTGAAGGTCCAACTCCAAGAACTACTTGATAAGGGGTTCATCAGGCCTAACGTATCGCCTTGGGGTGCTCCAGTGTTATTTGTGAAAAAGAAAGACGGCACGATGAGAATGTGCATCGACTACAGGCAGTTGAATAAGGCAACAATCAAGAATAAATACCCGTTGCCTCTTTCATTCTTTTCTTTGGGAAGAAAACACGTTGCATCAAGGTGATTCGGGGAAATTCATACACAGAATCAACTTGATCTTTGTACCACTGTGTTGGGGGATAAAGTGCAGGTATTTTCTTATTGTTGTGTGCTCTTGTTAGTTGAAAACATATTTATCAGAATTTTCACCAACTAAGTTTTAACAATGAGATTAAAAATACCTTTACTTTAATATATAGTTAAGGTATTGAGTATTAGGGTTTAACTCTAAAATTGAGGGTTAGGGATATTGGGACTTGAGTTTGGCCAACATAATTGATATCGACAATCAATATTTTTCATAGATTGAGGCAAGTGGGGGCTATTTTGGTGGGTGTTCTACGCGTGCAAGGTTGTGAAACTTGTCATTTATAAGGTAAGTGAAACTTTAAGCTTTAGTGTTTGATTTTCAAATAAGCTTTGGAAAAAATATATTTTCTGTCTGGTGTATGTGTTGGGACAAGCATGTGCTTGACAGAGTTGATGCTCTTTAATCAACCCTAGACATGCTATTTTTGAGAGAAATATCGAATATTTTTAACAGTTATATGTGGTGTGATGCTAGATACCTTTCTTTATTATTGTGATGACTTGTCGAGGTGATGACTTGATCTCCTTTACAGCCGTTTATGACAAGTTTTGAGTGTGGATTGAATTGAGACATGTACTGACCTTTGAGCATTTGTTTGAACTTATTGAGCCCTATATTATGAAGTATGCTCCTATGTATATTATTTATGTATATCCGTTGTGTACATGCATTTTATAACTCTTGTTCCAGGAGTATTAAAGTAGCGAGTCGAGGATCTTACTGGGTTATATTTATATATAGCTTACTCCTTACTTACATCTCAATGCAAATATTGTTGCAGAGGGTGAGACTTGTGGTTGATAAGCTCGGTACAGTGGACTTTGTTGCTGAGGTGAGCCTTCGCATTGTTCATGGAGGCTACTATTTCAGCTCTATCTAGCATAGCTTATGTTTATTCTTCTTAGGGTTTGTATGCCCGACAGTTAAACTCATATCACTCTATTAGATGTTCCATGATCTTATTGTGGGATTTGGGCTAGAGATATTTTGTTAAGTAACCTTTTTTCTTTCGTAACTTGATATACGATTTTGGTTTGATAGTTATTCCATTTTTATGAGAAATGATGAGGTTTGGTGTTGCACATATTGTGTCTCTGTGCTTTGATAATTTGGATGCGTGTATAGATGTTTGGTTCTCCTGACAGATGGTATTGACGGGTGCCAGTCACATCTCGGGGGTATCTTGGGATGTGACAATAACTTGGCTAAGATCTTACGCCCCCACCACCAACAAACGGACTAATAGGAATGAAGTCATTGAGCTCCACTGCACCAACTTGCTTTAGTATCAAAGCCACAAAAGTTGCATTCAGACTTTCTTCAAAGAAGCCTTTCTCATGAAAATTTTAACTGCTTCTACAAATCCTCTCTAATGATTTGCCAACAATGTTTGAAGAACTCCACAGAGTATCCATCAGACCCAAGGGCCTTATCACCAGCACAAGCTTTAATACATTCCAACGCATCTTGGGAATTAAAAGGGGCCATCAGTAATGAGTTGTCCTCATCATTAATCCTGGGACAGTTCTTCATTTCTAGTTGTGACCTCCACTCCTCTGTTTCTATGTACATTTCTCATAGTATGCCACTATCTCTTTTTCGACCTCTTCTGAATCCTCCACCATTACTTCTCCCACTTTCAGTTTGTCATATGGTTTTGAATCTCCTGTGAACATTTGCAGTTTGTGAAAGATACTAGTTTTCCTATCACCCTTTGTTAGACAAGTTGCCCTGGATCTCTGCCTCCAAGCACTCTCTTCTTTCCTCGATATGTCTTCAAATTCCATATTGAAAGTTTTTCTGAAGGCTATCTACTCCTCCTGTAGTGCCCTGTATTCCGATCTTCTCTAGCCTTCTATCTGAGTCAGGACATTTTGTGTTTTTGGGCCCCCAGGTTCCCCTGCCTTGTCTTATCCACTACTTTAGTTTAACTTTTAAAGTTTTCAATTTGGCCACTAGTATGAAATCAGGACTGTCCTCATACTTGAATGAAACCCACCAATCCTTACCACCAATTCTCAAACTTGAAGTAGGATATTAATGCTTCCCAGTCTACACACTGAAGCACTATAAGGTTGTGATCTGAAGTTACTCTTTGTAGTACAGATTGATTGATGTACCTGAAACTGCCATCCATCTCATCTGAAATGAGAATTCTATCCAATATTCTTGCACTGTCATGTCAGTCACCTTTTTCCTGTGTGTATTTGCCGTCTTTCAAGTCCAGGTCTACCAACTCCATGTCTTTTATGAACTCTGAAAAGTCAGTCATAGCTTTATTAATTCTTCTACAATTCTTCTTCTCTGATGGATGTCAGGTTGTGTTGAAATCTCCACACAAAATCCAGGACCTGCAATAAGACCCATTATTGCACCAGTTTCCCCCAAAGTTCTTTCCCTTTCTTGTCTGTTGATTGGGGAATAGATCCATGTTAGATGCCAGTTGAAGACTTGTCTTTTCCCAGAAAAACTATAGGATACTGAATACATGCCGACACTACTAATCACCCATTCCCATTCCCATTCCCTCTTGCCCCACACCATGACTATGCCTCCCCTTGTCCTGCCAGCTTCCAATAAACACAATTTACCCAGTTGTTCCCCCAAACCTCTCTTATAGCTTCTGTAATGTCCCCCTGTCAACCTGATCTCCTGTAAACAAACTACATCTGCCTTCTACTCGTTCAATATATTTCTAATAAGAGCCCTCTTTTTTCCACAGTTTAACCCCCTCACATGCCATGACATAACTTTTAGGATCATTGATCTTTGATTTCCAGGTATCCCCCTTACTTCTTGACCCATAACTCCAGAACCTACTATCTAATTCTAGCCCTTTTAGTTCATACAGCCCCTTTCTTCTGATGTATCTCCAGGTCTTGCAGAGAAGATGTGTTTGTATAAGCTGTGTATGTTCACTTGTATCTCTATATTGATTATATCCTCGTGTTGGGTACTTGCTGTTTTAATTAACTTGGGCTTGGCAAGCTTTGCCCCAACTGATAAGCTCTTTTAATAGAGCCTGCCACAGCCCATAGTGGACCCTTATCCTAAAACTGACCCCGTGTACATTTTATTGGAATTTTCTCTACCTTTTGATGAACCCACATGGCAACCCCTTACATCTGCCGACTCTTTCACCAAAATGTTCTCCGACCTTGTATTATCTACTGGTCCAAAACCCTCCACCTTTCTCTTTACTTTTTCTATTCTGACGGTGCAGGCGCCTCCACCCATATCGGAATCGTACACACATAACCTTTGTTAGTCACCTCTATCTCTCTCCGAACTCTCTTTCCATCTCCTTGCACCTAAACAAGAGCCAAGTGAAGGTAATTTTTGAGAGTTGTCTCCTCCTCTGTCTCGATGAATTCACCGCAGTGGTCACCGATCTGATTGAACATCTTGTGCAACCACATGCTCAGTGGAAGCCCTAAGAGTCTGATCCATATCCAGTCCCTCTGTATCTCTGCTGACCAGCATCTTGTGGCTGGGTTTCACCATTCAAGACTCAGCTTCATTTTTTACCAGATCCATTCTCCAGTTTGGACATGTTCAGCGACTTTCCATGATGGGAAGTCGAAGAGGAATTGGCTGTTGTTCATCCCAGAAACACTAATTCCAAAAGCAGTCTTCCAAGTATTGCATGCCGACCTCCTCACAATGTTTGAGGTTGGCATCTCCTGTGTTGGATTCTTTAACTTGCAATTATGCATCTGATTAGAAGATCCTTCTTTGATGTTGATGTGCCTACAATGATTCGTATGTTATCATTGTTTTTCTGTAATTGTGCCTTCTTCTAAGATTCCATTGTCCATCTGTTGTTTGAGCACGCCTCTTTGAACGACAAGGTCAACTGGGTTATGGGCGGAATCTCCTGTGTTTTCTCTGGTTCTAGATGAACCTTGCCACTTTGTATGCCATGTTCCCCACCCCCCTTTATATGTACTCTCCGGTGTCATGACGACTGATTTGCTTTGTCCTTGAAGAGCAATAAAGCTTATGCATTTTCCTATTTTCGTTGTACTTGAGAGTGCAGAAGAATACAGAGAAATGGTCCTTCATTTTCCATCTTTTAATTGTGTTCCCCTGTATTTTTTATGCTTCAATAAATACAGACACCAACCACTTTACGACTTTTAAGGCTAACCTTAACTCTTCACATTAAATTTCTGCTACATTACACCCATTCGCACCATAATTCTGCTCCCAATCTGCATTTAGTGATGTCGTATGACTTAAATCCAGCATTGTAGAATATTTTGCTGTCTCCATTAAGCAGAATCTGGCTAAGTCACTGGAAAGACCCCCAGAAAAACAGTTGAGCCTAAGCTGGCACCTGTAGCTACCTAGGCCTCGTCGAATGATTTTTTTTTCTCTCTCCAGTTTTAATACCCAAAAGATAAGTCTCGTAGAAGAAATTCTGTACAATACCAGACCCTTCGGCTCTAGAAATCATAAATCTATCACCAAATTAGGAAGATCGATTATACGTATTTTGCAGTTTGGTTTTCAATTTTGAGCATTCTTTTAAGTCCTAAATCTCGTTAGATTTCATAATTTTGTTTGTTTTCCTCCCTCACTTGCACTTATTGGGCGATAAAATTGAGATGATGATTAATAACTCTCCACGTGATCTCTATCCAACCCAACTTAATGTTTACTGCATCATACTATTTACATGCCATATGTAGCAAATAATTTGATTTTATCCATCAGAATAAACTTTCAGTATATTCGATAGTTATTCTTTTCAAACAACAAACTGTGACTAATAATCAAAATCTTAGAAAGTACTGGAAACTTACAAAACTATTAACCAAACCAAAGAACAGATTGGATCAGCCAATTTTATTTTTTAAAGTGAATAATGGGAATATGAAAGAAGAAGAAGAAACCTAAGCGTCAATAACATCAGTAGGGATGGCAATGGGGTGGTGCGGGGCGGGTTTAGATCTATGCGGGGCGGATGCGGGTTAAATGTTATGTGGGGCGGGGCGGGTTGAAATAACTATTTTTAAAATTAATGCGGGGCGGGGCGGGTTGGGGTTCAAAAAACCAAATAGTAATTCGAAGAAAATTAAATATTTGTAATTAGTAAAAATCAAAGATATAAACTTTTT
>JBCEWC010014365.1:0-14419 GCA_038996855.1 Solanum aculeatissimum
TATGGGTTAGCACAATTAAGCACTAAGTATATGGGCATGCAATGCATATGACAAGTATAGCATGACCAAGCAACATGTCAAGGGGACAAGTGATACGAAAGTAGTGCACGTAGCCAAAGAGTAGTATAACAATATGCTATGTCATGATGCATGAGATGCAATCCTATGATAACATATAAATAGAGGGGATGTACCTCAACCGACAAAAACAAAAAGATCCGGACGAGCCACTATTCGAACCAGGTACTATTGGCCAAATAGTACGCTAACGCCCTTCAACAAGGGGATACAAAACAGATCAATCCTCATCTAGGGGGAACCCATGGTGGCACATGGTTTGACGAAAAGGAGTATGGATCCTGTGAAGATTCCACCCTGACTCCAATCCCTCGGTGCTAAGCTCATCCTACGAGAATATATATAGGTACATGCAACATTTAAATCCGAAAACTTATACTTACTTTCAAAACCTGCATACTTAGTCAAAATGGAACCATAGTCCATACTTCATTAAAATCATGGTTTCATAATTCATAAATAGCTATCATAAGTTTCATGAAACATCATATCATAAAGACTAGTCCATTTATTTTGCTTTCATTATAGTGTGGGTAGAGATTCCCCACCTTAACTTCGTCATCATAAACATTCAGGGTTTTCATCATTGGTTTTATCATAGCATCATCATTGTCATTGTCATAACATCATCATTGTCATAAAATATGCTTTTACATACTTAAGATCATAATCATGAAACTCCACAACTTTATCATAAGAGTCTAGGTCTAAATGTGGGCTCATGGAAAATTGAGTAAAAATCATGCAATTCAATAAGATTCATTGAGTAAATCATACATTAAAATAAAATTGGATCATTAGTAAAGGACCAAATGTCAAATCCTTAAGCCCTGATCATGCAAACATTGAAATCATATACTTTTTCTTGAAAATTATATACATCATAAAATTCATCATAATTCATGCATAAGTAGTCTCTTTCATCGTGTAGAAATCATAATCGATTCATTAGGAAACATAGCGTAAAAGCCCATAAGAAAATATCATAAAACTTTGATAAAAAGATGGTTTTGGATTGGGCTTCATGGACGAAGCTAATCCATGGATGAAGCCTTACGTATCAAGTAGAATCCTTGAGACTTAGATGAGAAATCTAGAAAATCCTTAGTCAATCTTCAAACTTTAGCTTTAATGGAACCCTTTTCTTAGCGATAGAATTATTATAAACTCTTTAGAGAATTTTGGAAGTTAAAAGCTTTGAATGAATTAGGAATAGTTCTTATAGATACTAGGTCGGTTAGGGTAGTTAGGGTATCCAAAAAGGCATAGTTTAGGGCTTATAAGGATTGAAAAATTCAAAAATACCCTTCATTAAAAACTGTTGAAGTCGTCCACGAGACCCCCCTTACGGGTTGTGGAATGACTTATGGCTCATACCGGGTTTCATATATCAAGGTGTCATAAATGTTAAGCTACTGGGATTGAAGCTTCTATATTACGAATCCACATACAACTTGTGGAATAATATATGGGTCGTAAAACACTTGTTGTTTCTCAAGCTACACCTTCTTTTAAGGTTAAAGCGGTCGCTATCAAGTAACTAATATAACTGAGGTTAGGGCTGAATCCCACAGGGAACATGGTATACTCGAGAATAGTTCAATTGTAAAGTGGGGTGATTAACCTACTTATCTCCCAAGAAAGGAGGGGTTTGCAATAAGTAAAAAAAACCTAGGCTAATTCAAGTGTTAAAAAATTAGTAGAAAAGCTAACTAGGGTGATATATTCCCCATGAGTCCCTAACTTATTATTATTAGATAATTGTGATCTTTTCCAATGTGTAGATGTAGGATGATAAATTGAGTTTACCTAAACCCTTGATCCGGTGTAGAGGTAAATTTCATTATGGGATTTGATCCATCTCCGTAGAGTGACATTACTAAGCCTTACCTATTATCCTAGTACAACCTCCCTTTGATCCTATTTGGTTGATTAGACGAGAATAACTCAATCAAATCATGTTAATTATCCTCGTTTCCTATTATTAACCTTCTTGATCTGGCAAGTAACACTAGGTGAGTTCTCACGTTTGTGTTCTGTTAAAAAGTAGTTAAAATTAAGAGGAATAACTAATACATTTGTACACACCTTCCAAGAATCACAAAATATCCGAGTTTACCTTGTTAGTTGTTCATGGTTCCCACAACCCTAGATGTGGATTTAGCTAACATAATTGGTGTAGATGCAAGAATCATGATATAAAATAGCATAATTGAGCACTTACACAAAGGAATTGATGAAGAAGAAATGCAACTCTTCAATTGAAAGGAATATAAGAATCAAGACACAAAAGTTATAATTCTCTTTCTAAAATTACTAAAAACTATGAACTGGTATGAACTCTCTGGAAACTTAATAAAAAATAACCTAAAAATTTATTTATAATATCTAAAAGACAAAACCAAATTGGATTAGGAAAACTGTGTCGTAGTATGAACTGTGACACATACTATGGATTTTGTAGTTCCTCAACTTGCTCTCTAGTGCTTAAGATCCCTCACCCATGAGCGCCTTCTATGGCTCGTCGATCAAACCACAACCCATAAATGGTTAAATGCAAGGCCAAAAGCTAATATAGTCTGCAACCTAGGCCAAAATCATTTTGAATCCTATTTTCTAAAAAACACAAACACGCGTCAAAATCCTCTAAAGAGCACACAAAATTCAGAGTTTAAAGCATAAAAAGCATCATATTTTGGCAACACATCACAAACCCACCAAGTTTTATATTATGTTCAAACGAAGCAAGTTATGAATGATAAGGATTTTTAATTAGATGTTTATGAATGTTTATGAAAGTTTCAAAGAATTTTATGAAACCATTTTAAAATATTAAGAAAGATGGTGAAAGGAAAATTATTACCAAAGATGGATCATCTTGTTATAAGGACAATTCTCACTTGAATGGATTCCTAAGATTTATGAGCTACTCCTATTATGATAATGCTATGTTTCCAGCTTATGAAAGTTATTATCATATGAACTTGTGATACCTATTTTGTAGGACTTGACATTGCACCAAAAAGGGTTGAGATAGGGTTCGTCAGGTGGGTGTAAGGTTATCCAACTAACAAAATCCCAGTAACAACCTCTTGCCAAAAACTATGTCCCACCATAGGAGCCCTTGTAAGCTAAGTGTCATGGACTTAGCCTTCGACTAAGACTTTTGTACGACACTTGACCACTTACTCACGACTCTTTCATGATCCTGTAACCTCATGTAAACCTTTTAAACTAAGATTGAAAAGGGAATGCTAGATTTGAAGAAGACAAGAGAGCTTTTAGAGAAGACTTGTACATCACTTGGAAGATTGCTTAACTTTTCTTGGTTGATTTGTAGAAATACGTGGACCTCCTATTTATACTCCTCACAAGGGGTCAAAGTATAAATATTAATAACTTTGCAAGTCCCTCAATATTTACATATTACTCCTCCCTCTACAATGCTCTACATTTCTAGAGTGTTCAAAGGATATACAAGAGTGATCTACTACATTCTAGAGTCTTCCACAAACCTCTCTAAGATGCTAGTTTCTTTTCCCTTTAAGGTGGTCAAGTGACGGGTTGTGACATTCAACCGCACCTGATGTTGAGTGGTGCTCAGTGCACTATTATTGTAGGAAAGTTTGGACTATGTCTTCTTACCATTCCCATATGGCCTCCTCCAATGATTGTCCATTCCCATGAGCGAGGAACATTATTGCAGCTGGCTATTCCTATTTTTGCTTGGAATCCTCTAATGATATCTCTTTCTTATGGGTGTGGAACATGACAATGCTTTTTCATTCTTGATCTCTTTCACAAGCTACAAGTATAATAGGTAATCTTGTCCATCCGTCTTTGGTAGTTTGACCAGACATATCGTACAAGACCCTTCTCGCTCTATAACCAAGAGTTGTTGGAGATAAGGGTGAATCAACGTGTAGAAGTTTTTGAAGAATTCCTACCCATGAATTATATCAAAGATATCTAATGGAATGATAGTGAAGTTTGTCCTACCATGTCACTTTTCCAATGTTATGTCTACTCTGTGAGCAACTCCGCATATAGGAGTCATTGGTGCATTAACCGTCCTATGGCGGGTATTACTTTTTCTATAACTCAACCCCAACCTTGTTGCTGTAATTCTTTTCATGATATTGGTCTCTACACCTATGTCAACCATAGCACGAGCGAGTCATTCATTGATAATGATGTCTATGTATTACGCACTGTATTCTTTTGGCTTCTCCAATTTCTTTGTGACAGCTCTGCATAGTCTAATTATGCCTAGTTGTATTATGCCCGAACCTTGCCCTGGTTCTTGTGCATATTTCTCCTTCCATTCTCATAATATAGCACAAAGGTTCCTAAGTTTAGGGCGTCTTGCATAGCCATGCAGCAAAACATATATGTAGCATCCATTCCTTTAGCACAGGATGTGCCTTTCTCCCTCTATCATTTTGACGTCCAAGCCTCTTGTTATCAAATTTATAGGTGTCATAATTCTTGGGATGTGGTTGTTGATTCTTGTTTAGTCCACAATATCCCCCACATTGGTCATGACTAACTCTTGTCTCCCCTCCTCTATCTCTATCATGGATGTCATGCCTAAAGTTTATCAAAGCTTTTGCATGTGTGATGGCTTCATCAATAGTCCTAACTTGTGGGCATTCCAACTATATCCTAGCCCTATTTTACAGCCCATCCATGAAGTGGAACAATATGTGTTCATCTGTGAATTTAGGAATTTGAAGCACGAGGCAAGTGAACTCCTTCACGCATGCCCTTATGCTTCCTATTTTCTTCAGCTCCTTGAAATTATGCTTCACCTCCTAGATGATAATATTAGGGAGAATCCTTTCTTGAACTCAATTTTGAATTGCTCCCACGTATCCATGCTGTAAATCCCATTCTCTTTTTCTAACTCTTTTCTTTTCCACCATAGCATGGACATCTCAATGAGGTATAGCACAACCGTGTTGATCTTTGTTTCATCATTCTTCACTTTGTTACACTTGATGTATATATCCAAGTACTAAAGGAAATTTCTCCACCTCCTATGCATCACGAGAGTCTTTGAACACAGGTGGCTTGGGAAACTCAATCTTAGCCTCCCTGTCTCCGTTGGACATAGTGTACACTTTCTCCAATGCCTTCTTTAAGAGCTTTCATTTCGTCCCTCATGGTCTCAATCATTCCTAGAGCTTTCATGAGCCAACACTCTAAGGAAGTGAGGGTCTCCTTCATCTCATACTTAGCAACCATTCGACCTTCAAACTCCTTTTAGGTGTGGTTGTTTTCTTTGAGAGTGAAGTCCTCTATAGTCTTGAACTTGCCATCAAATATTTTCAAGTGTTTGACCAAAATCTCCACTACTTGCCTAGCAATATCCACTGTCACAATCCACTCCATTTCGGTGTGACATACATGGGCTCCTCACCTTGTTTATCTTCACTCATGTTAGTGGATAAGATTAAGTGAGATGTTAAGGCCTTCTTTGGCACAATTTCGAATGACACTTCCTCATTACTCTTGGATCTCTTCTTTCCCTTTTGTTTCTTCTTTCCAGCATCTGGCGTAATGTTGTGGGGCTAGTGGTGATATAGGTCCCTCGCTTTCTATTTTCCCTAAGTAGCTACCTTGATCTAATGCCACTCTGTCACGAACTTATACATCAAGATGTTTGTGCGGCACTTGAAAACTTAGTCATGAATCTTTCACAAGCTTGTAACCTCATGTAAGCCTTTTCAACTAATATAGCAAAGGGAACGCTAGATTTTAAGAAGTCAAGAGAGGTTTTAGAGAAGACTTATACATCACTTGGACGATTTGCTTAAATTTTCTTGGTTGATGAGTTTGTAACTCACACTCATTTCTTTCTCTTTTCTTATGATTTTTTGTTGTTAAATTCATAACTTAAAGCTAAACATTCTTTGAATGGTGTTTGTTATAGGTACATTTATTTTGGATTTCGCTCTGCAGGAAAGAATTAAAGATGCAATAGGTTAGAGGCCAAAAGAATCTGAAACTTTAAAAAATGATACCTGGCAGCATTTACACTCTGCAAATGCACCCTTCAGGTCCACGATCGCAAAGCACTGGAGCATAAAAAGGTGCATATAATCCTAGAACTGGCACATAAGTAGATCAAAAAACAACCAACCTCCATGATCGCAGAATGCTTAGGCGCGAATGTGGAGTGTCAAACTTCAGTTGGCCTCTGCAAATGTGGTTAAAGCTCCGTGAATGCGGAGTACTTCGACGACCAGCGTCAGGGTAGTTGCCTAATTTTACCATTTCATCCCCATTTCTCATATACACGTACTCCTAGCCCTTATTCTTGATACTTGGACATTCCTTCATCAATATTCATACAACTTTGAAGAGCGAAACACACCTTAGATTAGATTTTTAGCTTTAGGTGAGGATTTAGAGTGAGATTTCTATAATTTCTTAAGTGGATTGAAGAATGTGAGCTTCCATTGTAAAATCCTTCACTCACTCTTTCTTTCCTTGTTCTTTAATGATTAAATTATAGATTTAATTGAGTATTGGATATTAATTCATTTATAGGTATTGATGTTTACTCTTGCTTTCATGCTTAGTTGATGATTTACTTGCAAAATCAAGAGGGTTTCTCCCAAATGACTTTGAATTGCTTATATTGATTTATGGGTTCATGCATATCTTCCTGTATAAATTAGATTTGAGGTCACTAACTTTAATCTAGCTTAGATCTTCAATTATTACATGAGAATGTGTAGTTGGAGCGGAAGGTTGCATGATAGTCATGGTTTTATGTGTTGAGAGCCTGAGAGGGACTCAACGGATAAGGTAATAGAGGTTTTGCTACAACTTCTTAGCCCAAGCGTGTCCTTGATGGTCCCTATGTTATAACCTAGCAGATTCATATGAAACACCCTTTATTAGAGGTTATATGGGTTGCAAGCAACCTAGCCTACCCATAGAGTCTATTTGATGCTAAGTATGATGGATCGATTGGTTTTGATTGATTCCCACAATCACTTTATCCTTGTTCCCTTGCTTGACCAATCCTTGCCCTATTGCATTTTCTTGTTATGAGTAGTTGTTAGCTTAGCTCTTCCCCTATTTTAGTTAAAATTTGCTTGGTACTTGTTTATTGAATCAAACTCTAGTAGAGATAGGTCCTTTCTCTACTCAATTGTCGATGCATTATTCCCTATAGGATTCGACCCCAACCTCAAAAGTTGGGTAAATATACTGATGATGACCGCCCCTATGTCCTTTAGTGAAATAAGGTTGAGAAACATCAAAAATGGCACCACTACCAGGGAAAAATAGGTGTATTGAGTTTATTTAGGACTCGTAGTTTACTCTTTTTGATTTGATTAGTGAGTACTTCTTTTTGTTTCTTTTTTTTTATTCTTGTTCTGGTTCTATGGTTAATTATGATAAACAGTTTCTTGATGAATATAAGCCCTTCTTTCATCTCCTTCATAGTATTTCACTTCGTAATAATTAAAATGGTGTTGATTATATGAATGGGGACAAGAGTGTTGTGAGTAAAAGTTGGCTTACGGAATTGAGTCTTGGACTTTAAAAGGAAAAGGCTCAAAGACAAAATTGCTCAACATGAGGGATGATCTCTAAAGCTTTTTTGTTATTTGATGTTACGAGTTGGACCGGTATGAATGGGACATAGATGTATTAGACATCGACTTGAAGCTAAGAAATGGAGTAAGTAAGGCTCCCCAATCTATGGTGATCAACCTTGAATTGGAGTCTCAAGAAGAAGGAGAAGTTCTTGATGTAGAAGGGATATAGGGCCTATACATGTCACCAAGCCCAATAATAATCCAAGAGGCCAAGGTTAAGGAAATGATACTAGAGTTGCCATAAAAATCCATGGAAATCCATGATGGCAAATCTAGTTCATTTGAAGTGGAGTGTTTGTTCTATTTAGGGGCCATGAAAAATGAAGTTGAACATGAAAGAAGTCCCCCAATATTCTCATGTCTACCCAAATAACCCAAAAATAATGTTAAAGAAACGTTGGGTAGACAATTGAAGTCCTCAAAGTGGAGAGACCGGTGGAAAATGTTGATGGTCTCTAAGTTCTCCCTTGTGCTCAATGGAAAGGTTATTTTGAAATTGGGAGAAGATTCATCACCTCAAAGTGGAAACACAAGATAGGTGATGAATAAATCTTGTTTATATTTTAATAAATTCTTGTAATTTAAATTTTTAGATTAGATTCTTAATTTTATTTTTTTATTTTTAGATAACCCTCACAATTTTTAAGTCTTTGGTAGTGTTTTTTCACAAGTTTGGAAGTGTCAAGATGATTGGAGTTGAAGAAATAGGTGGAAACCATCAAAAATTGCAAAAAGATGAAACTGGGTCTTTAAGACTGCACTTTGGGGCCCAATCATCACCCATCATTGAAGGTCAGATCACCCAAATGGTCCTGGGATTGCCCAAAGTTACAGAAACTTGGCCCAGGTCTAGCACTCAACAAAGCTCTGTGAAGGTGGTCTTGCATCTACGAACGCGGAGAGTGAACTCGGTTATGGGGAGCGATCGTGCCTATATGTCTATGAAGGCAGAGAAGCTAGCGAGGGGAGTAAATGAAAAGACAAGTCACTTGTGACTTTGTCTTCCATTTTTAGAAAAACAACAACAAGAGCATGAAACCAAATCAAGAGTGAGGTAAATCATTATTCAAGAAATTTTTATCTCACAAATTTTAAAGAAGAAACTCAAGTTCTCTCCTCTTCATCCTTTTTCGTTCTCTATTTAAAGGTATATATACATTACTCCTTCTCCCTTCTTGTCTATCAATGGAAACCTATGCAACCATGCGAATTTCATGACAATGGTTATGATAAATTTGCTAAATTCTTCTTGCCATAAGTCAAAAAATTTCAATTCGTATATATGCCCTTGACGAGATTGATTTATCTTGATTATGATATGCCCTTACGAGGCTTGATTCTATTGTGTTGGATTTGGCTATTTGAGTAGATTTGGTAGGTTCTTATTTTTCTTTTTAGTGGTGTGTACAATCGATGGTTCCCTATGATGGATTGAGTTACGACATTCTTACGGGTAAATCGTTGATTAGGTGTGTGAGTTAGTGTGAAGAATATGGCCTTTGGTGAAGTCTGAGTAGCCATTGACTCTTTTTGGAGTTATACATTAGGTCTATGACTTGTTTGCTGCTAGCATATTTAGCCAAGTGTTGTGGATTGTGAAAAATATATACCCCTTCTATTTTTATCTTAAATAGTTTGGGATGATTTTGAGACAACACTTTGACTCTTTTTGTGACTCTTACTTTCTAGATGGATATTTTTTGAAAAATGAATCCCTTGTGCTTGACTTAATGTCACGACCCAAGAGTAGGGCCTAGATGTAACATGGTGAATGAGAACTCGAGGGTCCTTAATCAAGCCATCTTAACATCAACTTACACCTCATTGTTTTGAAAATGAGTAATTTAACAAGAAACACATAATTCTAAGGGATTACGGGACATTGGACTCAAGCTATGAGGATGTCATTGGAAAGGGGATGTACATAAATCACATAGCACATAGAAAATATGTTCAAAGAGGCAGGTGAGTATGACTCAAGCTATGGGGGATATAAGGGAATTGGGACTTTCCACATAAGAACATTCCCATTAAAACATGTCATAATAACATAAGCATTACCATGGTCAAAGCATGATATAGTCATAGCATCTCAATCAAGCATATAATACGGGCATACAATAGAATCCGATGTCTCGGGCTCACCCTCAAGTCATAAGATAGAAAAGACATAACAAAACATAAGGTAGAGGAAGGTGGGTCTTTCCCTTGAAATAAAGGGCTCACCACTAGCAACAAACCGAGATCACCAAGCTAATCGTCCAAAGGTGGATAGATATAAACTCTGGCCCCTACATGGTTAGATCGCGTAGATGAAGAATATGGGTTAGTACATAGAATTCACTAAGTATGCGAGCATGCAATGCATATGAACGTAACCAACATGTAAACAAATGTTAGATGACAAGGACACATATATAGAAAGAGTATATAAGAAAGAATAGTATATCAATATGCCATGAAATCCATGATGCATGCAATGCCAAAATACATAAATATAGAGGGGATATGACCGTAATTGACATCTCAAACCCATGTGAGCTACAACGTGAAACTGCCTAATGAGGCCTCCCATCGGATGAGAGTAGACTACTTTCAAAAGGCAATCTACAACATACCTTACGACCAAGTTATTTCAGAAGGATTTCCATATCATATCATATTGTAATCATACCTTACGACCCAGTCATTTCGGTGAGGGTTACCATATACCTTTGTTGGCACATAGATTAAGAGAAAGGATTGGGACGCTTAGGGATAGCCCACTTACTTCTTCAATCCCATTCGATGCTAAGTCATCATCCCACAAGAATATGAATTCATATACATGCTTTCGAAAAGAGGAAAAGTACCTTTAAATCAAACCATGCCTACTTAGGCTTAAAGGCCAAATCATTTCTTTATTTTCATGACTACGTGACTAAAACGTCAAACACATTTCATAATAATACTTCATTAGGCTAAATATCCAAATATATTTTCATGTCATACTTTCATACATAGGTGTTACGACCCAGAAGTGGGGTCTAGATATGACATGGTGAAGAAGAACCCAAAATCCCTCGATCAAGACATCGTAGCATCATTACTGTTACGATCCTTATAGGGGACCTAAATGTGACATGGCGAAAGAGGACCCGAAGACCCTTGACCAAGGCAATGTAGCATCATTACACACATCATTGGTTCGGAAATGTGAAAGCTAAAACATGTAGCACATAAGATCTAAGGATTTAGAGACTTGGGACTCAAGCTATGGGGACAATATGGGAAAGGGATAAGCATGCTTGAACATAGCACATAATCATTCATCATGCTCAACGTTCAAGTCATCATAATAATATGGAAACATAATCCATTATCATAACATGAGAACATAATCATGAGACATGCTAAATAACATCATATATATATAGCGATGATCCAACATACAAGCTAGAACAAGATAGAGTAAAGATTTGTCCAAACATGCCTCTACATAGAAGAGCGGGGCCTCGACAAGCTTTGAGTCTCACCCTCAAGTCTAGAAAGTAAATATATAAAAATAAAGGTAGATAGATGGTGGCTATTTCCCTTGAACAATAGGGCTCACCACTACAACTCTTCAATGGAATATCAAGCGTGGTCCGGGAGAATGTAATAGTCACCATCGTACCCTACATGGTTAGAACATATAGAAAAGAATATGGGTTAGCACAATTAAGCACTAAATATGCGGGCATGCAATGCATAAGACAATTATAGCATAACCAAACAACATGTTAAGGGAACAAGTGATACAAAAGGAGTGCACGTAGACAAAGAGTAATATAACAATATGTTATGCCATGATGCATGAAGTGCAATCCTATGATCATATATATAGCGGGGATGTAACCTCAACCGACCAAGAAAAAAAGATACAGACGAGCCACTATCCGAACCCGGTACTATTTGCCAAGTAGTACCCTAATCACCCTTGAGTCGGCGCAACAAAACTGAGTTCCCTAATATAGGGAATTAACCCATGGTGGCACATGGTTTGACGGAAAAGAGTATGGACTCTGTAAAAGCCCACCCTGACTCCAATCCCTCGGTGCTAAGTTCATCACACGAGAATGCGTATAGGTACATGCAACAATTAAATTCAGAAGCTTATACTCATTTTCAAATCATACATACTTAGTCAAAACAAAACCATAGTTCAAATCTTGTTCTTGCTTGAGTCAAAACTTATCAAAACCTTGCAAAACTTGTCATAATATTATCTTGTCAATGCATAAGAAGTAGCCTATCTAATAGCTTATCCTATCAAGCCTTGTAACTTATCAAAATGGTGCAAGCACCCAAAATGCTCATAGAGCCAAAACGGAGAGACTATGTGATCACAAGTCTTTACAAAACTTATCATATCATAACAAAATGTTTCATCAAAATATTTCATCAACCCATAACCATGAACATGCCATAAATGAAGTTCAGTATCATGGGTAATGGAATTCAAACTTGATTTATCCATTTGAAAGGCAATAGTTCATAAAACATGTAGAAATCCCTTAATAAATCATAATACAAGTTACCCATGTATATTAAAATCATGAAATTGACACATGCAACTTGAACAATTAGGGTTGCATAAATCATCCAAGAAATCAAGTGTAAAATCATGTTTGAATCACCTAAATACTATAGCACTCAAGTCCCAACACTAATCTAGAACAATCTTGGAAGAACCCATAACTAATTGGAAAGCTTAAAATCAAATTAAAAGGGTTAAGGCTCTTAGGATCTTCAAGGATGAAAGAGGATCCTTGAATCAAGTCCCACATACCTTAATCCAAGCAACTAGCCAATAAGATCAAGCTTAATCAAGTCTTCTTCCCCAAATTCTACAAGCTATCTTCAATGAAGGTCAAGAAAGCCTTAGCATCTTAAGAGGGTGTATAGGAGAGTTCTAATGGATGAAATATTTTTTATGGAATGTTTTAGGGGTTTAGGATACCTTAGGGGACCAAAAGGGGGCTTAGGAAAATGTTAAATCACAAATATACCATTAATAAAATGGAACTTTTAACTGGACACAATGCCCAAATGGAAGCTACAGTGCCGTTTACTGGCACACGGCTTGTTCAACCTACCGTCCAACAAGACTTGGTAATATCTTCAGCGCGAACTTTCGGAGGACTTTCTGTTACACTTCACGAACCAATAAACGGTCCGTTTAACTTGTGACTGGTCATGCAGGGCACCGTCTAACCATACTTGGCCTCAAAAACCATGTCCAAGCCTTAGCCTAGACACTTTCCACCTTCACAGGACAGTGGACGAACCGTCTAGCTCCAAATGTACAGTCCAAGGTCTCATTGAGTTAGAATTGGATTAAGGGTGGTTCCAGGCCACCACAAGCTCACTGTGACATCCCACGAGGCACTAGACGGACCGTGCAAAGGTTCACGGTCCGTGTCAATGTCCTTGGCCACTTTTCTGAGCCTATCTCCAATGGCTTCCGAATTTCAGACTGTCTTACTGTTTGGGCCATATCTCCCTCTCCGAACTCCAAATTGAGTGAAACCACTTGTGTTGAAAAGCTAACTCAAAGAGCTTCAATTTGATATGTAGTGGCTCACATGGTTCATCCCATATCAAATGTTATGACTGTTTGAAAATCTCTGCCGAAGTTGTCCCTCTAGGTCACTTACTAGCCCGATTTGCATTTGGCCACTTAAACTCAACCCGGGGACATCTAAACACAACCATGGCTTGTAGTACATCATAGAATGCCATTAATAAGTATATTTCAAAAATTTTCGGGTTGTTACATTATCTCCCCCTTGGGAATATTCGTCCTCGAATGTGCTAGGGCTAGGGCTTGAGGACAACAATCCCAAACAAGAGACATATCAAACCAAAACAATAGTAGACCATGCATACCTCATAGGTCATTCAAAAATCAAGTCAAAACATCATTTAAATCATTTTCGTGCTCATGGATGCATGCAATGTCATTAAACTCAAGAAAACAAGGAATTAGGACAACATAGGGGATAGAACCTAATACCTTAGGCTGGAGTATATTGGAAGAGATGAGGATATCGTTCCTTCATGTCCAACTCCGCTTCCCACATTGCACTCTCCATATCTTTATTTCTCCAAAGTACCTTAACCGAAGCCACCTCTTTGTTGCGAAGCCGCTTCACTTGCCTATCCAATACCTTAACTGGTATTTCCTCATAAGTCATGTTCTCCTCAACAGTCACACCCTCCAAAGGTGTAATGTCCTTGGGATCACCAATCTTCTTCCTCAACATAGACACATGGAAAACTGGATGAATTGAGCTCATGTCCAAAGGCAAGTCCAGCTTGTATGCCACACTATCAATCCTCTCTAAAATTTCGTAAGGTCCAACGTACCTTGGGCTCAACATGCCCTTCTTCCCAAAACGCATTATGCCCTTCATAGGTGACACTTTCACATACACCTTATCACCAACTTGAAATTCAAGGTCTCTTTTCCTCACATCCGCATAAGACAATGACTACTTTGGGCCGTCTTCAACCTTTCTCGAATTAATTTCACCTTCTCCATAGCCTCAACAACCAAGTTCGGTCCTATTAAGGCCGCTTCACCAACTTTAAACCAACCAACCGGAGACCTACATCTCCTAGCATACAAGGCTTCAAAAGGTTCCATACCAATGCTAGCATGAAAACTATTATTATAGGCAAACTCAATGAGAGGTAAG
>JBCEWC010014366.1:0-14419 GCA_038996855.1 Solanum aculeatissimum
TATATATATATATAAAACAATTGTCATTATTATAATTTATGTTCTTGTGTTTATGTTATTTTCATATTTTATTTATTCATAATTGTGTTAAAAATTTCTTTATTTAGTAGCATATATGACCAAGGTTTTAACATAGCTTTAGGAAGTGAAATATGATGGTGGATCTACTTGAAAAGGGAGGCTTTAGACGAAAATTCTTTTGAAGCTTAATTAGAAATTATTTTTGCTAATTTGTCTACTTTTGCTTGTAATAATAATTTAGCTACAAGTCTAAAATTCTTTTGAAGCTTAATTAGAAATTATTTTTGCTAATTTGTCTATTTTTGCTTGTAATAATAATTTAGCTACAACTATTGACTATGATACTAATTTAGTCCTCTATAGTCCTAATTTTTTGTTATGAAACATAATTTATATAATTATCTTATTTCAACCAAAATAATTAAGATGGAGAGTTTTATTTTTATTTTTCTCGAAAAGAAATTAAAGATGAAACAATTTATTATGATATCATTGTTTTTTTTCATGTGTAACATTTAGTTTTGTCAATATTCTTTCTTCTTTTTTTTTTGCTTGAAATGCATTATTTTTAAAAATAAAATTAATGTATTTAATGTTTAATAAAATCATACATTCAAATTGTTAGTAACTCGTATCTCTTTTATCTTCTTTATAACTTATACTCTTAAATATTATTCATAGCTCCTATTTGTTTTATTTTCATAATTTTTAAAAAAAAATTATTTAATGTGTAAAAGAATATAGTAAAAAAATATAATAATAAAATCACAACATAGAAATTTATTCTTTTTTTTTAAAAAAAAAATCAACGTTCGCACAGTGAATTCCAATCCTACAAAAGATAGAGGAAATTAAAATAAAATAATGTTTTCAATTTAATAAAGTAGATTACTATTTCAAAATATAGCCATTCCATTTACTTCATCATTTCAATAAAATAAAATAATGTTTTCAAGTACATATGAAATGTTTGTACTAAAAAAGAAACAATTTTTTTTTTATTTTTCATTCTAAAGATAATATGCTAAAAGATAACAAAAGCAAAATCTAAGAGCTTCTCTATTTATAGCAGTGTCTACTACTGACTGTGAGGAAAAAAAATACATTGTGTATTTTTTTTCCTGACCTAATGCATGTTATTCTCTGATTAGAATTAAAAGAGTCATATGTTCTGCCAAGGATATAATTGTCCCACATATGTTTGTCTTTTTTGGTTAAATATGTATTTGAATCAGTAAATTAGTATTTTGTTCATGGATAAATATACATGGCACAAAATATTTTAACACAAAAGTACTATTTAGGGTTAGTTTTGTAATTAAAAGGGATTAGAAAGGTTAGATAAGTCAATTCATTTTAATTTTTTTCCAAAATGCCTTTTAAATTTTTTAGGAGTATTTACATAGATAATATATTATATATCAAATATTACTCTTTTTTAAGGTATTTTTTTTATTACGGTCTATAACATATGTTATCAATAAATTACAAGAACACTCTTCTCTTTCTTCATCCTCTTCTCTTTCTCTTTCTCTTTTTCTTTCTCTTTCTCTTTCTCCTCCTCTTTTTTGGGCGTCTTTTTTCTTTTTCTTTTTTTCCTTTTTCCCTCTCTTGCTATTTCATTTTTCATTTTCCTTCTCATTGAATTCCCCATCTTTAATATTATACATTGTTATGAATTTTATTATTATTATTTCAATAAATATAATATATTTTTTAATAATATAAAATTAATTAAATTATACTGAAATATTTAAAATGCACACATAATACTTATAATTAAATTGTACTGAATATATTTGTATTCAAATATAACACTTATAATACATTTTTATTAAAAATATTTTAGTTATAGATTCACATTTTGCATTGAAAGATACTTATAATATGTATTATTTACTTAATTTAAAATGTATTTGTGACACCCGGTAAAATCACCAAAATACCCCTAGATGAGAGAACGCTTCATAACACATCTTCCCGAATTCTTTTGAAAAATCTGAGGTCGAAAATGGAATCAACACGAAAAATTGTGTAGGAAAATGCTCTTGGTTGATTTTTAGAGCAATCAGATCAAAAGATAAATTTTTTGAGGCAAAGATGCAATTCCAGAAAAGTATGCGACAAGTCCGCGTCGTGGAGTGGTCGCAGACTTGCACTTAAAATTTGGTCTCATTATTTCTACGGGATTAAAAAATCGATCAAAAAATGGTTTACGTAAAATTACACATAAAACTAATTTGACAAATGCGATTTATGTGTTATTTTGTGGGAAAATAGTTTCTGAACGCGTTTTAAGTTTTCAGTCAAAAAATGAACTGAAGCGCTCGCGGACTTGTCCCATTACGGTACTTTACATTTAGTTTTAAAAGCAAGGACATTCTAGTCCTTTCCCCACCCATCCTAGACTAAAATCATTTCGTTGTGAAGTCGTTTTCAACCCTATATTAATTCCTAAGCGTGAATTTTCAGTCATTTACGCTAATCCATCTTAAGAACTAGGGCTAAGGAGAAAAGAGAAGGCTAGGGTTCAAGAAGATTGAGGCAAATTTCTTGCAAATTCGATTGTTCTTTGATTCTCAGGTATGTAAGGCTAAAATAAAACATGAGAATGTTCTTCCATGTGCCCCTACTGATGATAATAGAGAGATTGTAAAAGTGTTGACCTCTATGCATGTTTTCTACGAATGTTTTCTTGTAAATTATGTATATTCTATTTATTTTCATATATTAATGATCATCATAAACTTGATTTACAGACTACATATTTTTACATGAGTTATTTTACAAACCTCACATATTACTTAATAAAAAATTGTATGAATGAAATTAGGGATTAAGTTTTGAGCCTTGACAACATGATTTCAATTGTGATTGTGACTGGGCATGATGATATGTTGATAGAGCTTGATGGTCCTAAGAGTCTTCCTAATTGAACTCTAAAAATTGGTCTAATTGATAGTCCTCCTGCGTAATTGTCTAATTCATTCTTGAAAGGTCGATGGGATTGATTGGCTGAATTGTTGAAAGATATGATTAAGAATTGTATTTGATAGTTGATAGGTTGAAAGGCTCGATTGAAGATTGATGTGAGTCCTTATGAGACTCATTGATTTGATTGATTGGGTTTGATTGTTTATGAGCATTGAGTCTTGGGAGGAGTATCGAGCATCGAATGAAGTAAGAGTCAGTCCAACTCGAACTTAGTAACTACACCGCCATGCGTAGGAGAGGATTGAAATCATTAAATCGGATATTTCCTCTTGATAGGTCCTTGAAACAATAGAGGACTCCTTTCTGGTGCAGTGTGGATCGATTTGTTCTTTACATGGCAAGTATTGAACGTTTATGGCAACATCAATAGGATTGTTGTACGATTACTGACTCATAAGTGATTGTTGTTGGATAAGAGAAAATCCTATAAAAATTCTATCTTGATAGCACTCTGATTTGGATTGAATTGGGATTCAGATTGGATTGGATTGGTATTGAATGGTCATTATCTACTCTTTATTCTTGCTCTAGATAGACATTTGACATTCTGATTGAGTATTTTCTGAGTTGATTTTATTCTATGTTATTCTACCTATATCTATTTCATTTAGCCATTTTACATACTCGTACATTCTACGTACTGACGTCCATTTGAACTACATCATTTTATGATACAGAGACAGGTACTAGAGATCATCAACAAACACACCATTGATGATCTATTCACATTTAGTTGATTGGTGAGACCTCTTTGTTTTTGGAGGATTTTCATATTACTATCATCTAGCTAATAGAGTTTAGAATTTTCTTTTATTTGATTTGAGGTAGCCATGAACTTGTCATTGGCACCATCTAGATAGTAGAGTTAAAGGTTTCATAGACTAGACAGTGATGAGTTGATGTTGAGATCGTTATCTCTTAACTGGTTTTCTTTTAAATTATTTTTATGTTAGAGAATTGGAGTTTGATTGTTGGCCTACGACCTTTATATATTGAGATTTGTCTACCTTTTTCATCTTTATTCTTCCGCTGATGTGTTAAACTATGATTGAATCAATGTGATTTGATCAAGTGGTTCGCTTGGGGGCTAGCAATAGTCTCTGAGTGCAGGCCACGTCAAGGGTACCCTCCCAGGGCGTGATAGTATTGTAATTATTTTTTATTATTTTTTCTTATTAATGATGTTAAAATAATTATTATATTAAAAATATATTACTTATATTCTCCACGTGTATTAAAAAAATCTATAATACATATGAAATATTGAATTCAAAATGTATTACAATTGTAATTTTTATTTATTTATTTTTATTAATGGTGTCAAAAAATATTATATCTGAATATCAAATATTTAAAATACTATTTAAATTAGTTTATATATTAATATATTAAAATTGTGTCAATGCATTATATATGTATTTACATAAAACAAATCTTCTAGTTTAAAGAAAAGTAAGAACATCATTTGCATAAAATTCAATCTAAAATTAAAATGATTAATTAATATTTTTAAAAGAAAGAGAGATAGAAAGAGAAAGGAAATGACCCACAAAAATGAAAAGAGGAGGAGGAAAAGAGTGAAAGGAAGAGAGAGAAAGATATTTTTTTTTTAATTTCAGGTAAAAAAATACAACTATTTTTGACAAAATCAAAACGTGTGTTAAAATTCCTAATTAATGTTATATAATATACTATTTATGTAAATGACCCAATTTTTTACCCATAAAGATAGAGGTGTTGTAGTGTTGATTGGACTATTTACCCATAAAGGTAGGCTATACTAATATATTATTTTTTACCCAAGATACTCTTTCCTATTTTGTACTTCTTTTTTATTTCATTTTATATTTTAAATTAATCTCAAACAAAAATATTTTTATACTAAGTATCACTCAATTTTAAAATATTTATTTTATTCTTAATAAGATAATTTATAGCTCAACCACACAAACATTGATTGTTATTTGTTCCTTTATAATTGTTGTAATTTTCTTTTGAGAGTCAAACAATGTGAAATTTGATAAATATTTTAAGCTATATTTGTATATTATCATATTGATGAGAAAAAAGGCTGCAACTTATCATATTTTTCGTATATTTTTATAAATTTTATTTTTTATTTTAAAATATTAAATTAATATAATCTAATTTAACTTAAAAATTAGTCACATTGATCCTCAAAAGATATAATATGACAACGGAAAAGTAACAAAAAAAAACATCACTTATTTTGAATCACAAGTCCGCTTGTCATATAAAATAGGATAGAGGTACTAATTTATTTTTATTTTTGGTCCTAAAAATTTTGTGAGATGGTCGTGGGTCCCCATTTTAGGGGTAGGACCTTTCAAGAATAGATGATCACGAATAATATAATAAATAAGCTGTAGGAGATTAGTCATATCTAAATCCAAAAATTTTAAAAATATAGATTTAAAAAATTAATTTAATGAATCCTAAATTATTTCATTGTAAAAAGAAAAGAGAAAAGAATAAAATTATTATTATGAACAAATAAAAATAAAAATTCAAGCATATAGAAAAAAAATAACATAATAAGAAAATACTAACATGACATGGAGATTTTTACATGTCGAATGACGATGATTGATGATCAAGAACTAAATAATTGTGACATGCTAAAGTACAATTTAATTTAATTTAATTTATAAAATCTAAATATTAAAACTAATAAAATACTCTAAAGTTATTAAGTTGTTTTTACATAGAAAATTTAGCATTATCAATTTATCTCAAGAACTTCTATTGATTTAATATTGTCAAAGTCCTAGTTATCTTCAATAATATTTTTGGATTATAATATTATTTCTTGATATAATTGGCTTTTCAATAATGCTTGAACTCCCTAAATTAAATGTTAAATTACTATAATATTCTAACTTAAAAATCAATTTAGTATATATTTTATATTATATTTATTATGCTTATATTAAAAGCAGCTAATTTTTCACATTGAAGGATTGTGACTTTTTCGAAAGGTTGTGACTTTTTCAAGGAGTTGTGACTTTTTCAAAAAGTTGTGAAAGTTGTGACTTTTTGAAAAATTGTGACTTTTTCGAAGGGTTGTGACTATTTTGAAGGGTTGTGACTTTTTTGAAAGGTTCTGACTTTTTCGAAGTGTTGTGACTTTTTTTGGAGGGTTGTGACTTTTTTCGAAGTATTCGGATAGGTTGTGAATTTTCGAAGAGTTGTGACTTTTTCGAAGGGGTATGACTTTTTCGAATGTTTGTGACTTTTTTGAAGGGTTATATTATGACATTTTCGAAGAGTTGTTACTTTTTTAAAAGACTAGTATTTTTTCGAATTGTTGTGACTTTTTCAAATAGTTGTGATTTTTTTGAATAATAGTGATAGGTTAAAGTACCGTTTAATCATAAATGATGTCTTTTGAGTTTTGTTAACGTTTATTGGATTTTTAATTGATTTTTAATAAAGTAATTTCGTGTACCTGTAAAAACATTTAGTAAAAGTGCTAGTAATGAATAAATACGAATAAAAATGATAATTAAAAAATAAAATTCATCTTATATACATGGAATGCCTTGAAAATCGATGATAATTTTTTCATCGGCCAATTTTAACAAATAATGTGTACGTGAACTTAAACTAAGATTTTTCAAATTTTACCATGTCACAAATATTAATCTAAACTAAATTTTTCTGTCTTTTTAAATGGGAAAATTGTGAAATTCGACAGATAGATTTTTGATTGCCAGTTTTAACAAATAATGAAATATATGCAAATTTAAATTAAAATATTTTTCGTCTTTTTAAATTGGGAAGCCTCAAAATCCGACGAAGAGATTTTTAATTGGCCAATTTCAAAATATAATATATAATGATGTAAATTAACAAAGATAATCAAAATGACTCGTGGAATAATTATTTTCATAAAAATGCACTGAACCAAAGTGGGTCTAGGGATAGAAATGGAGTAGGTATCTTAGTAGATGACCTTAGGGAGTATGTGGTGGAGGTCAGGAGAATAAATGATAGGATGATATCTATTAAGCTTGTGATTGGTAGTCATATTGTGAATATAGTTAGCGTCTATGCGCCTCAAGTGGGTCTAGATGAGGAAGTCAAAAAAAAAATTTGGGAAGATTTGGATAAGGTTGTGAGGGGCATACCGACCACAAAAAAGATCTTCATCGGGAAAGATTTTAATGGACATATTGGCACTACTTTTAGTGGTTTTGACAATGTTCATGGAGGCTTTAGTTTTGGGGAGAGGAATGGAGGTGGGACGTCTCTCTTGCACTTTTCTAGAGCCTTCGAGTTGGTCATTGCTAACTCGTGTTTCCCAAAGAGAGAAAACCACTTGGTTACCTTTCGTAGTACGGTAGCTAAGACCCAAATTGACTACTTACTCCTCCGAAAAGGTGATAGAAGCCTTTGTAAGAATTGCAAGGTAATTTCGAGTGAAAATATTTCCACTCAACATAGGCTTCTAGTGATGGACTTAGAGATTAAGAGGGGTAAGAGGAAGAAGGTTATTTATGCCCAATCAAAGATTAGATGGGGTAGCCTGACTCCAGCCCTTTCTCAGGAGATGGGAGAAAAGTTGAGTTTATTTGGGTACTTGGAGTAGTAGCGGAGATGTGAACACTATATGGGAGACCATGACTGGTTGAATTAAAAGGGTAGCCACCGAGGTGCTAGGGGTTTCGAGAGGGACCTTCGATGGATGTCAAGGTGATTGGTGGTCGAGCGGAGAAGTTCAAGACAAAGTGAAAGCTAAGAAGATTCCCTATACGAAGTGTTTGGAATGTAGGGATGAGGATGAAAAAAGAAGGCTTAAGGATATTTATAAGATGGCGAATACAGAAGCGAAGATGACAATAATGAGTGCTAAGATAGTAGCATTTGAGCGTTTGTATGTTGAGTTAGGTGAAAAAGGCGGGGACAAGAAATTATATAGGCTTGCAAAGGAGAGAGAAAGAAAAGCTCGCGACTTGGATCAAGTGAAGTGCATTAAGGATGAGGAGGGGTGAGGGGCTGGTGGATGAGACTTCCATTAAGATAAGGTGACAAGCTTACTTTCATAAACTCTTAAACAAAAAGGGGGACATAGATATTGAATTGGGAGATTTGGCGCACACCGATAGTCATTGAGATTTTGGTTATTATAAGCGTTTCAGAGCTGAGTAAGTTAGACGTGTTATTAGTAGGATGAACAACAGGAGAGTGATCGGACCCGATGAGATTCTGGTGAATTTCTGAAAGAGCGTGGTCAAAAATGGTATTGAGTGGTTGACTAGATTATTTAATGCTATTTTGAAAACTGCTAAGATGCCCGATGAATGGAGGAGGAGTACAATGGTTTCATTGTACAAGAACAAGAGTGATATTCAAAGATGTAACAATTACAGGGGTATCAAGTTGCTAAGTCACACTATGAAGGTGTAGGAGAGAGTGGTGGAGATAAGGGTGAGAAAAGAAGTGTCTATTTTAGAGAATCAATTCGAATTTATGCCGGGATGGTCAACTACTGAAACAATCCATCTTGTTCGGAGATTAGTGGAGAAATATAAGGAGAGAAGGAGGGATCTTCATATGGTGTTCATTGACCTTGAAAAAGCCAATGTCAAAGTTCTGAGGGATGTCCTATGGATATCTAGAGGTGAAAGGTGTTCCAATGGTATATATCAGGGCGATAAAGGACATGTATGACAGAGCCAAAACTCGTGTAAGAACGGTAGGAGGATATTTAGAGTATTTTCCTGTTGAGATGGGACTTCGTCAAGGATCTGTGTTGGGCCCTTTTCTGGTGCCATAGTGTATGCTATTTGCATATGACATAGTACTGATTGATGAGACTCGGGCTAAAGTTAATGATAGATTGGAGGTTTGGAGATATACTTTGAAATCCACGGGGTTCAAATTGAGTAGAACAAAAATAGAATATTTGAAGTGTAAATTTAGTGCTGCAAGAGATGAAGCAGACATTGAAGTGACGATCGCCACTCAACCTATTCCAAAGAGAGAAAGTTTTAAGTATCTGGTATCCATCATCAAGAGTAGTGGCGATATCGACGATGATATCACACATCGTATTGGGGCAGCATGGACAAAATAGAGGCTTGCCTCTAGAGTATTGTGTGATAAAAAGATACCACCTAAACTTAAAGGCAAGTTTTACAGAATGGTGGTTAGACCATCTCTTCTATATGGGGTGGAGTATTGGTTAATTAAAAATCCACATGTTCAGAAGATGCATGTTGCGGAGATGAGGATGTTGAGATGAATGTGTGGACATACCAGAAGTGATAAGATTAAGAATGAGACCATCCAGGAGAAGGTAGAGGTGGCCCTTGTGGCTGACAAGATGAGGGAAGCGAGATTGTGTTGGTTTGGACATGTGCAGAGAAGGAGTACCGAAGTTCCTGTTAGGAGGTGTGAGAGGTTGGATTTAAAGATTACACGGAGAGGAAGAGGTAGACCGAAGAAGTATTAGGGGGAGGTGATCCGACAAGATATGGTGAAACTTCATCTCACCGAGGACATGATCTTAGATAAAAAAGAGTGGAGATCGCGTATTAGGGTAGAAGGCTAATCAGCTAGTAGGAGTAGGTTGATGTATGACCCTGTGATATAGTAGATTAGTAGTAGTAGTTCTGTCTCTACATCTTATGTCGTCATTATTCGTCTTATATTTGTTTACCTTTATCGTATTTTCATACTACCATTTATTTTTTCCTTTCTCCTTTCTTTTTTTTTTTTATTCATATCTAGTACCTTCTACTTAGGGGGTTCGATTCTTTTATTTTCGACGAGGGTTTTTCGTAAACAACCTCTTTATCTCTATGAGATAGTGGTAAGGTTTGCATACATTTTACCCTCCACAGACCCCACTTGTGGGATTCCACTGGGGATGATGTTGCTGTTGTGACGTTTTCAAAGGATTATGATTTTTTCGAAGTGTTGTAGCCTTTCCGAAGGGTTATAACCTTTTCGAAGGATTGTGACTTTTTGTAATGTAAATATTGGATAATTATTAATTATAATACAGTAAACAAATAATTCAAATCAACAAATTAAGTTAATAAATCTTAATATTAAAACTAATAAAATACTTTAAAAGTTATTTGGTCTTTCTATATAAAAAATTTGTCATTATCAATTCATCTCAAGAATTTCTATTAATGTAATATTGCTAAAGTCTTAGTTATCTTCAATAATATTTTTGGATTATAACATTATTTCTTGATATAATTGACTTCTCAATAGTGGTTGAACTCTCTAACTTGATATTAAATTACTATAACACCCCCAACTTAAAAATCAATTTAGTATATTTTTATATCTTATATTATATTTGCTTAATTATATTATATTATATTAAAAACAAATAATCTTTTCACATTAAAGGATTGTGACTATTTCGAAAGTTTATGATTTTTTCGAGCAGTTGTGATTTTTTTGAGGAGTTGTGACTTTTTTGAGGAGTTGTGACTTTTTTCAGAGAATTGAGACTTTTTCGAAGAGTTATAACTTTTTCGAAGGGTTGTGACTTTTTTGAAGGGTTGTGACTTTTCCAAAGGGTTTATACTATCTTAAAAGTATGAACTCCCTAACTTGAATGTTGAATTACTATAATACATACTAAAAAAATGTGAATACCACCCTCAAAATTACCGACCTCTACCTGAAGTCGGTATTTTTCGACTTCTAGAAGTCGGTAACGTTAACAAAAAATAAAAAAATTTAAGAAAACCAACTTCAGGAAGTCAATTTTTTGTGCAAAAAACTGCGAAAATAATATACCCTCTGATGGAGGTCCAAAATTTTCCCAAAAAAATTAAATACAATCAAAACCGACCTCATTTTGTCGGTATTGAATTGAATAAATAAATAATAATATTTTATTTTATTTCACTTTCATTAAAAAAAAATTTAAAAAAAATTCAATAAATTTTAATTAACATTTTTTTATTTAATTATTTTTATTAAAATCTAATAAATAAAAAGAGTACATTTTTCATTCCTTTTAATCACAACAGTTTAATACCGACATTTTGAGGTTGTTATATTAACTTTTTTTAAAAAATAGAATATCGAATTCTAGAGGTCGGTAATTTTAATCTAATCAATATACCAAATACACTTTCATTCCTTTTAATCACAATAGTTCAATATCGACATCTTGAGGTCGCTATATTAATTTTTTTAAACAGAATACCGACTTTCGAAGGTCGATAATTTTAATCTAATAAGTAAAAGGAGTACACTTTCAGTTATTTTAATCACCATCGCTCATCCTACCCATGATCCTATGACCCTCATTAATTCCCCTCTTTATTTCTTTTTCCATTACTCCACTTGTTGACACTCAATTTTGACCGACCTATAACTTCTTTTGGATTGTCATTTGATTAAATAAGTATTTTTAAATTTTTTAAAATAAAAGGATTTATTTTCAATTTTATCCAAATAATTGCGTATCTTTTTAATATTCTTGATTTTTCAAAATATGTTCATTAATTAGTTTATCATTTTTTAAATTACCTTTATTATTATTATTATAACTATTATTAATTACTATTATTATTATTATTTATTTGTTATTTTTATAATATTTGTTATTTTTGTAATAATAGTAATAGTAATAATGCCAAATAAAAGAAAAGAAATAAGAAAAGTCAAGATGGTATACATTTTGGATGGAAAGACAAAGATGATATACATTTTGGATGGAAAGACTAAGATGATATACATTTTGAAGGGAAAACTAGTAATTTTCACCCAAAAAAACATAAATATCAATTAATATTTTGTGCCAATTTATGTCAAAATATTTCGTGTCATCTAGCATTACCCTTTGTTCAATATCTTTCATATCTTGATTTAGTAATATAATGTATCCTCTCTGCGTTTGGAATGTAGGCTTTCATAATTTGATAATTGTGGTCTTCATAGTTACCTATTCAAGTATTGTTTTAAAAAATTGCATATTTGACGTATGTTACTTGAGTGATGAAGTTCTTGATGTTTTTGAAAGACAGAGGCTATAATAGTTGGTTCCAATTTATGTGAAGATATTTGGTTTGGCATCAACTATTCTTTACAAGTTGAAAAAAAATAGTTTTTCCAAAAAGTAATATTTGGAATTGGGTCAAGAAAATTGATAAAAGTATATTTTAAACAAATTAATCAACATAAAATTATTATTCTCCGATCCAATTTTTTTTAATTTGAAATAAATATATTTTGAAAATATGGCCAAACTGACCATGAATCTTGTTGATTGAGGAAATAAAGTTAATAATAAAACTTTGGTGTTATTACAGTGACTTTTGCATTCACAATGTAACAAATAAACATTAAACTTATCTTGAGCAAAATAATATACGTTCTAAACTCGTAGGAGACTAGAGTGGTGAAAGCCTAGGTGGACAATAAATTCAACCGAGCTCGCATGTATTTATTCAACTAAAAATTACACAAATATATGATATTTATAAATTTAATTACTATTAGTCTCTGTCATTTAAAAAAAATACTAAAATTCTCGTATTTCGTTATTTCGCTGATACATGATACACATTTATAAACTATCAATTAGTTTCACTGACACCTAAAAATATTAAATAACCAATTAATTACTGATACGTTTTTTAATGTTTTCAGTATATTAAAGCTGATATAGTCTAATTTTTAATAACTAATATACACAGATCATCAATAACCCTAAGATTTTGCGTTGTATCAATGCATATTTTTATGTATCGACGTTTTCCCAAAAATCAGAAATTTTTAGTATTTTAAAAAGAGTTGGTTTATATTAAAATTAAGCCTATAAAGTATGAAATTTCTATAATTTGCCCTTTTATCTAAATATATGTGATAATAGTTGATGAAATTTAAATACTACAGTATTAAGATTTATTGTTGTTAAGTGCTACGGTGATGTAAATTTCTATTTTCAAAACTTTAACATTCCTTCAATTTAAAATTCATTATTGTTCTAAAAATTCAAAATTTTAAAATCTATTTTTTTAAAATATTTTCAAGCTTATATATATAACTAATTATCAGAGCCCGTGTTAACACGAACCCAATATATATTATTTTTTAATTTCAATTTATGCGATATTAAATAGATTCTTAAAATATATTTTATAAATTTTTAAGTTGTTAATTATTGTGACTTATACTACATCTTATACTGTTTTTAAATAATGTCTATTACTTATTTTGTTTTCATCTATGTTGCACATATAAAATAAAATGATTTATTAGGGGTAATATTGTAAAATCACAGTTGAAGCAACTGAGGAAATAATCAATAGAAATGATAAAGTAAAAATACGTTGCAGTTGTCTACTTAAGCAGACACATCAATCGATAACTGTCTGCTTAACTGCCACGATAAAATAGAAATAAGTTGCAGCTGCTTGCTTAAACAGACACATCAATCGGCAGCTGCCTGCTTACTGCTTGCTTAAGCAAGCAACTGAAGTAGGCATGTTGATCGAGACGTGCCTACTTATCCACACTAAGCAGACAACTGAAGCAAACATGTCGATCGATACGTGTCTGCTTATCCACACTTAAATAATCTCTATTACTTACTTTGTTTTAATTTATTTTGCCCATATCAAATAAAATGATTTATTAGGAGTAATATTGTAAAATCGTAGTTGAAGCAACTGGGGAAATAATCAATAGAAATGATAAAATAAAAATATGTTGTAGTTGTCTGCTTAAGAAGACACATCAATCGACAGTTGTCTGCTTAACTTCCATGATAAAATAAATATAAATTGCAGTTGCCTGCTTAAGCACACACATCAATCCGCAACTGTCTGCTTTAACTGCCATGATAAAATAAAAATAAGTTACAGCTGTCTGCTTAAGCAAACACGTCAATCGGCAGTTGTCTGCTTAGCTGCTCAAGCAAGCAGCTGAAGCATGCATGTCGACCGAGACGTGCCTGCTTGAGCTGCTTAATTTTACTATATTATTTCTATTAATTATTTTTTCAGCTACTTCAACTATGCTTTATAATATTACCCTTAATAAATTATTTTTTTAGTTGTTTCAACTATGATTATACTATATCACTTAAATAAATTATTTTAAATCATGCAAGTCTGCTTCAACTGCTTGCTTAAGCAGTCAGCTGTCGATTGACGTGCCTACTTGATTTTACTATATTATTTCTAAAATTATTTTTTCATCTACTTCAATTATTCTTTATAATCCCTTAATAAATTATTTTTTCAATTGTTTCAACTATGATTATACTATATCACCTAAATCAATTATTTTAAATCATGTAAATATTTAAATTATGATAAAATTGTAATGACCCGTTAGATTATTTTAAAAATAAATCCTCTCTCTTTTATAAAATATCCTTTTCGTAAATTTAAATTGA
>JBCEWC010014368.1:0-14417 GCA_038996855.1 Solanum aculeatissimum
CCAATAAGATCAAGCTTAATCAAGTCTTCTTCCCCAAATTCTACAAGCTAGCTTCAATAGAGGTCAAGAGAGCCTTAAGGTTTTAATGGAGAGTATAGGAGAGTTCTAATGAATGAAATAGGGTTTGGGGAATATTTTAGGGGTTTAGGATACCTTAAGGGACCAAAAGGGGGCTTAGGGAAATGTTAAATTACGAAAATACCATTAATAAAATGGAACTTTTCACTGCACACAGTGCCAAAATGCAGCTACAGTGCCTTCAAGCAGTCACACAAGCCTTTCAACATACCGTCAAGCCTCCCTTAGCTAAATATTCAGCGCGAACTCTCAGAGGACTTTTTGTTACACTTCACGAACCCATAAATGGTCCGTTCAAGGTGAGAAGTCCCATGCAAGGTACCATATAACCTCACTTAGTCTCAAAATCATCAGCCAAGCCTTGTCCTAGCCACTGCCTCACTTCATGAGGCAGTGCATGAGCCGTCAAGAGTCAAATGGACCGTCCAAGGTCTAGTTGACTTGGACTTGGCTTAGGGGTTGTTCTAGGCCACCCCAAGCTCATTGTGACATTCCACAAGGCACTAGACAGACCGTGCAAAGTTTCACGATCCGTGTCAATGTCCTTGGCCACCTTTTCGAGCCTATCTTCAATGGCTTCCGAATTTCAGACAGTCTTACTGTTTGGGCTATATCTCCCTTATACAAACTCTACATTGAGCGAAACCACTTGTGTTGCAAATATAACGAAAAGATCTTCAATGTTATATGTGGTATATCACATGGTTCATACCACATCAAAAGTTATGACTATTTGAAGTACGCTGTCGAAATTGTCCCTCTAGGCCACTTACTAGCCTGATTTGCATTTGGCCACTTAAACTCAACCCGTGGCTACCAAAACTCAACCATGGCTTGTAGTACATCATAGAATGCCAACCATAAGTAGATTTTGAAAATATTTGGATTGTTACACTTTACTAACCCTTACTCCATCCCAGTGCAATCTTACTTATTTTAGTTAGATTGATTAGTTGGGAGAAATTGATCAACTCTTGTTAATTAACTCTTTTCCTATTACTCACTTCCTTGATACGACAAGTGATACTAGGCTAGTTCTAACATTGGCCACCGTTAAAAATCGATTAAAATGAAGAGATTAACTAATACATCCTAACACCGTCCAATTATTTGCAAGTTATCCAATTTTATCTGAGTTAGTTCATCATGGTTCCCATAACCCTAATTGTGGATTTAGCCACACATGCTTGGAGTGTTTTTAGAAATTATGCAAGAAGAAGACATAATTAAAGTACGTACATACGCGTAAGAATAGATGAACACAAATTCTACTTCTCAATATTATTTCAAACTTGAACCAAAAGGTTGTAGTAAAATCACAAAAACGATGTTCAAAATCAAGCTATTTTTTGTCCTAGGTTGACGTCTCACATTATTTTCCTCTCTATTGCTATATATCTCTTAAAAAAAAACCTAAAAACCTATTTATAGTACTTAAAATATGAAGCAAAAACCGAATAGAATAACTGTGTCGGCATCATTTACGAGCATATTTTATGGCTCATGTAGAAATTCACGACTCATGAAAGGGGTCTCATGAAATGTAGTTACATCCAACAAGCGCTTTTCACGAAACCTTTTCACAAGCCATGGAGGATTCCACAACCCGTGAAGGGTCTCATCTGTACCACTTTGCAACAACTCTTCCATCTCTGATCCTTGCTTCGTGATCACACTATATGGCTCGTATACTGGTTCATGACTTGTGGTCCTCTCTCGTAGAGTGCAACTCAATTCTCATCCCTGCATTGAAAGAACAAATGAAACCTCCTCTACAACTTGTGAAAGGACCCACGACCTATAGAGGGTCTCATATACCTCCAAAAACTTCAACGTTTCTGTACTTTATGCCCAATGCCAATCCAACACTGAAATCCTATAAAATAAACAAAAACACACATCAACTTTACTAACATCACCTTGAGAACACACAAAATCCCAAGTTTTAAGCATTAAAAGTGTTGTATTTTGGCAGCACATCACCCATCCAAGACTCTTTTTTATATCATAAGCATAAATAAGGTAAATAAGCAATCACAAGAGTAAGCATGCAATAACATAGTTTCAAACAATCTGAACATAGGAGTCAACATTTCTTATGAAAGGGAATTACATCAACATAGGTTCAAACATATCTCTAAATCATAGATCTTGGTAGGGTCTAGAACATGCTACTAGCTTACCCTCAACATAAGAAAGTTCAAAAGTCCTAACAATATCAACATAAGAAAGAACATAAGGGTTTGTCCCTAAAGCATGAAAATTCACCAAGTTTTCACAAGTAGAGTCCAATATCTAGCCACAAAAGTGAGAAGTGGTATCATCACCCATCTCTGCATGGTGTTATCATGTAGGCAAAGAGTGCGCATTAGTAAGTTGGAATATACTAAGTATGTAAGCATGCAATGTATCAATGAATATCATACATAATAGTAATATGCATAGACATATAGATAGAGTAAGGTCAAGATATGCCTAATCAATGACCATTAAAATCATGGATAGAAGTATCATAAAATATTTCATAGCTTAGTAGAGATACATATGTGAGAATAAAATCACAACCGATAATAAGACTATGCAGACTATTACATGAAATTTGGATGCTCCCTCTACACCGAGCAAAAGAGGAGTCTACTTTGCCAAGGTAGACTCAACCCTCACCCTATAGGATCTACCCTAGCACAATGGGAATCACATATATATAAAGATCCCACCCTTTAGGCTCTATACTAACATGGTGAGTATCACATTAAAAAGCTATATGGATTTCGCTAGCCTTATATGCACATAATCATAAACCTATGGTGGCACATAGTTTTGTGATAATGAAATCTATCAAGGTTCTCTTAGTGCTAAGACATATCCCATGGAATACAAGATCATGCATATATATATATATATATATATATATATATATATATATATGTATATATATATATATATATATTATAATTCATTTATCAAAATCATACTTTCATAGTTTGTAAAATAGGTATCATGAACTCAGGAAAATCTATCATATCATAGGAATAGTCCATCTACATAGCTTTGCATATAGTGTGGGTATACTCCCCATTTTATAGTCATTTGATAAATATTAGGGTCTTCGATCAGTCTTATAATCATCATCATTATCATAATTATTTCATACTTAGAATCATATTTATGAAATCAAAGCGTAATCATAAAAAATCAGGGCATAACATGAGTTCATAGTCAATTGAACCAAAATCATGTAAAATAATAAAATTTGATAATAATCCATGTTTAATTGAGTAAATAGATCATAATTGAATAATAATTCATGCACTTGGATTAGAATTGACCAAGAACCATTATGGAGTCATGAACCCTAAATAGAATTTGAAGATAATTCATGGAAAAGTCATAAATTGGATGTAATTGTCATGAATTGGCTTTAGGATTGATCAATGGAAATAATCTAAATCATAATTGAAGAAATTGAGTAGAGGTAGAGAAGATGCATAAAATTCATGTAACGACTTTGATTCTAGATGCCTAGAAGTATAAAAAAATTGGACTGAAAAGTGGCCAAGGTTAATTTATGAGGTCGAGTTCACGACCCGTGGATGGAATCAGGAGCCGTAGAACTGGCCCGTGAATATGAATTTTGGGAAAGGAAAAAAGTTTTCAAATGTGTGGCAACTCATGAAATAATCAATGACCCGTAGGTTAGTACATGGCCTGTAGGATGGGTCGTAGGTAAGGGTACCTGACATAAAGGAAATTTAGAGTTTTTTGAACTTTGTATACAATAAAAAATACATTCCATAGATCGTCCCATGTACCATAATTCATCTTTATAAAAAGGGCCCCATAGAAGTGGAAATTTGGCAGAGTGTGGAAGGATTCAATGAGTCCAACCACAAGCCATATGTCAAAGGATAGCCCTTAATTAGTGGTTTGGGTCTGGCTAATAGTTTCTAAAGAATGGAAAAGAAGAACATGATGACCAGGAATATGGTGCGTGGTCCAAACCATGACCTATAATTGGGGTCTAGTGAATGGGATCCGATAGTTTTAATGAAGGACAATTTTGTCATTTCCGCCAATTCTAACGTAATCTATGTCATTTTGGGTGGTCCTTTAGGACTAAATAAGACCTTATAAGCCCTAGGACCCTCATATTTTCTCTCTTTCTCCCATTTTCAAATTTTTTAAGGCAAAGAAACACTTCCTAGAGAAGAAGAACAAGATAAGGAGGTTAGGGTTTAAAAGGGTTCTTTCACAAATAATAAATTCCTTCTTCCTAAAGCTTACAATGGTATGTGAGTTTGATTCGTGGGACTTCTTTCACCCACAAAGTCCTACATAATGTCTTTTACCTTTTATTTAAGTTCCTTCAATGTTACCATTCATGCTTATGATGATTTCAAGATATTTTAAGATAATACATGTTCCTAATGTTATCACATGATGTTATATTACATGTTTTCATAAATTTCAAGTTAATGATGAGGACCCTAATGATGTGGGTTTAAGTAATAAAGTGTGGGATATTGTACCATATTTTGAATAACCATATTTTCCCATAATTATGCATGATTTCATGATTTATGATTGTTCCAACTTAAGGACTTAGCCCACCTAGTTTCAAGTCAAGTTTTGCATGATTTATAATAAAAATGAGGGCACTAAAGGAAGATTTTAAATTTATGATGTGTCAAAGATATAAGCATATTGACAAAACCCTAAAGATGTTTGTGAAGGTCCCCAAGATTAAAGGGCATACTCACTTGATGGTTCCTTAAGTTCGAGCTACTCTTAAGATTGATACTTATGATTCTAAGTGTCATAAATTGACTAAGCTAGTGTTTTAAAGATTCTATGGGATGACTTAACACAAAATGTGACATTGAGGTGTTATTTGGTAAAGGAAACTTAGTAGCAATCCTTTGTCTTCTTAACTATGTGGCACCATAGGAGCCCTTGTAGGCTAGGCTGGTGGATTCACATAGGCCATTTATAATATATGAAGATGCATGCAAAGTGATGGAGTTCCACCCAAAAAGTGGTCTCCCTGTGTTAACGTAGGGGGTTATGTTGGATTCCATATTGTAGCTCACATGGTCTCATATGTCAGTTATGGTCCACTCCCACAAGTTTATGACTCTATGATATGGTTCTATCACATGTGTTCCTTTATATGTGAATGACTTTTTACTCATCTTGATACTATATTCCTTGTGCATGCTTAAGCTTATATGAGAGCCCCATTTATCGTCCCATGCATATGAGTCTTTACTTATGACTGATGGCATTAAAATTTCATGTTTGCATTTGCATCTCACATACTTAGTACATTCCAAAAGTACTAACACATATTTTGCCTGCATGATTTAACCATGTAGGGACATGTGTTCCTTCACTCACTCATGGCTAGATTTCAGGCGTTCAAGATTAGTACCTTTGTGGTGAGCCCTTAGTTTGAGTCTCTACCATTTTTGCTCTTGCTTGTATTTCAGACTTTGATGTATATGCTATCCCTTCAATTCTTTCATATTCTATGTTGTTTATGTTTGGAGTTTTTTCTATTTGATAGAAACCGATCAATACCAGTTTCGTCTATCCATAGTTTTGTTAGTACACTCTTTATGGAAAAATATGTTTCTTTTTAATGTTGATTCATTGTCATAGGTAAGCCATAAATCCTTTCCCTTTTATTTCTGCAAATGTTTTAGTTTTATGCCTATGAATACTTAAGATATTTAAGATGGCTTTGGTGAGGTGCCTTTGGGTATCTCTATTGCCGTGTGATGACTAGGATTTAGGTCGGGTCATTATAAACTTGGTATCATAACATGCGGTTTAAAAATATTCCTCGGTTGTCCATGCATACCACATCAAGTTAAGTCTGATTCAAGGTTGTGAAGCGCGCCACTATCTTGAGTGAGAGGATGCAAGATGATTTAGTAACGTATTTGATACATTTTTATTCATGTTGTTCCTTTAGAGTCAACTAAGGTTTTTCTATAACTAGCGATGATCTCTTTGATTATTTCTAGATCATGTCGCCAAGAAGAGCTCCAGACCAAAGAGGAACTATCGAGCAACTGGCCCCTTCGCTTCAACAAGATGATGGGGTGTCTCACGCAGAGTTTAGAGCTGCATTTATGATATTGGCCCAAACATTGGCCAATCAAGTGAATAGGGATATCACCATTCCTTCTCAAGTGCCTACTCCGACCACTTGAGTTAGAGACTTTATGAGAATGAGTCCTCCGGAGTTCTATAATTCTAAGATGGAGGAGGGTCTTGTTGATTTTATTGATGAATCCTACCAAATAGTTCCCTTTATGGGTGTTCCATCAGAGGAAAAAGCCAAGTTGGTGTCCTACCAACTCAAGGGGGTCAAAATATGGTACAAGTAATGGGTGGATGAGAGGGGCCAAGGAGCGGGTCCAATTGGATAGGAAGAGTTTAAGTGCACCTTTTTGGATTGGATCTTTCCATTTGAGTTGAGAAAACCCAAAGTCCAAGAATTCATCAACCTCAAGCAAGAGCTCTTGAGTGTAAGGGAGTTTTCCCTCAAGTTCACTAAGCTCTCAAAGTATGCTTTTTTCATGGTTGCAGATCTGAGGGTCCGTATGAGAAAATTCATTTCTAGAGTATCCAATTTGGTATCCAAAGAGTGAAAGATGGCTATGTTAGTGAAGGGTATGGATATATATTAATTGATGACTCATGCCGAGTAAATAGAGAAGGAGAAGCTAAGGGAGAGAGCAAAGGATTCCAAGAGGGCTCGGGTTGATGGTGAGGGATATTCCAACCAAAGGAGTGAAGGTAACAAGTTCCAAAGTAGCCAAAGCAAGGTGGACAAGTGTCTACCAACACTCTTTTTTCTCAGTACACTAAAGACAAAAGGGTAGCTCCTGAGTTCCAAACCCTAAATTTCCCTAAGTGTGGAAGGCTTCACAAGGGAGAGTGCTTAAATGGTTCGAATGCATGTTTCAAGTGCAGGAGGCCTAAACATTATGCCAAGGATTGTAGGAGTGGAATTACAAGGCTTAAAGTCCAAGGTGCCTCAAATACCAACTATTTTTATGCTCTCCATAGTCTTTAAGAGGTTAAAGAGGCCCTAGATATTGTTATTAGTATGTTGAAAGTTTTTAATTTTGATGTATATGCATTGTTAGACTTGGGGACTAATTTGTCATTTGTGACTCCTTTTATTGCTAATAGATTTCATGCATGTCCCGAAGTCCTTCACGAGCCCTATGAAGTAAGTAACCCTATAGGAGAGTCCGTTATCTCTAGAAGATTCTGTAGAAATTTCCCTATTTCTATCTTGCATAAAGTGGTCCCTTGTGATCTTATAGAGCTTTCTATGGTTGATTTTGATGTAATACTTGGGATGAATTGGCTGCATGTCTCCTATTCCTCTATCGATTGTAGAACAATCAAGTTTCAAATCCCAAATGAGCCTATTCCAGAGGGTAGTAACTCTTCATGTAGTGTTCAGTTTGTTTCCTTCTTAAAGGTCCAAAAAATGATCTCTAAAGGTTGCATATATCATTTAGTAAGGGTCAAAGATTTCACTTCCAATGTTCTTTCTCTTAAGTCGGTCCCCATTATTAATGAGTTCCCCGATGTCTTTCCGAATGAGTTACTAGATATTTCTCCTGAAAGAAAAATAGACTTTGGTATAGATCTCCTACCTGACACACAACCTATCTCAATCCCTCCATATAGAATGACTCCTGCAGAGTTGAAGGAATTAAAAGAGAAATTGAAGGATTTGTTGGAGAAGGGTTTCATTAGGCCTAGTAGGTCTCATGGTGTGCTTCAATTTTGTTTTTGAGAAAGAAGAACCGGTCACTCCGTATGTGCATAGACTACCAACAACTCAACAAGGTCACTATCAAGAAAAAATACCCACTCCCAAGGATATATAACTTGTTTGATTAATTGCAAGGGGCTATATTGTTCTCTAAAATCAACTTGAGATTTGGGTATCACCAATTAAGGGTGATGGAAAGTGACATTCCTCAAATGACATTTCATACTAGGTATGGTCACTTCGAGTTTGTAGTGATGTGTTTTGGTTTATCTAATACACTGGCCATTTTCATGGACCTGATGAGTATGGTATTCAAGACCTGCCTCAACATGTTCATAGTGGTGTTTATTGATGACATCTTAATATACTCCCGAAGTGAGTAAGAGCATATGGGGCACTTGAGGGTAGTATTGAAAACCCTAAGGGAGTAAAGGCTTTATGCAAAATTTGATAAGTGTGAGTTTTGGCTAAGTGCGGTTGCCTTCCTTGGGCATTTGGTATCAAGTGATAGTATTAAGGTTGATCCTAGAAAGACCGAAGTGGTGAGGAATTGGCCAAAGGCCATTGAATCCTATAACTTACGGAGTTTCTTGGGCCTAGCTGTATTCTATAGAAGGTTTGTGGAAGATTTCTCCTCCATTTTGTCCCCACACACCAAGTCAACTCAAAAGAAGTCAAAGTTTGTGTGGACAAATAAGTGTGAGAAGAGCTTCCAAATTTTGAATGATCAACTAACTTCATCTCTAATATTGGCATTGCCGGAAGGGAATGATGGGTTCATTTTTTATTGTGATGTATCTAGGATTGGATTGAGGTGTGTTCTAACACAACATTGTAAGGTGATTACCTATGCCTCAAGGCAATTGAAGGTACATGAGCAGAACTACCCGACTCATGATCTTGAGCTTATGGTTGTAGTGTTTACCTTGAAGATTTAGTTACATTACTTTTGTTGGATTCACATGGATATCTTCACTGATTATAAGAGCCTTCAACATGTGTTTACCCAAAAGGATCTCAACTTAAGGAAATGAAGGTGGTTAGAGCTACTCAAAGATTATGACATGAGTGTGAAGTATCACTCGGGAAACGCTAATGTAGTATCCGATGCCATTAGTAGAGTCTCTCTGGGTAGTGTATCTCACTTAGAAGATGAGGGAAAAAGGGAGTTGGCCAATAAAGTCTATAGGTTGGCTAGGTTGGGAGTAAAGTTGAATGAATCTGGTAGTGGTCATGTGATGGTGTTTCATGGGTCTGAGTCTTCCTTGATTGATGAGGTTAAATCTAAGAAAGATCTTGATCCCGCCTTAGAAGAGTTGAAAGCCTTAGTAAAGGAAGGGAATATATAGGTTTTCACACAAGGGGGAGATGGTATACTCTGATATTAAGGGAGGTTGTGTGTAACAAATGATAATGAGTTGAGAAAAGTAATATTGCAAGAAGATCACAACTCTTCCTACTCTATTCACCTTTGCACTACAAACATGTATAGATACTAGAGAGATCTACTTGTGGAATGGAATGAAGAGGGACATTGCCTAACTTGTATCTGAGTGTGCCATTTGCCAATAAGTCAAGGTTGAATTTCAAAGGACGAGTGGCCTAGCACAATATATTGATATTCCTACTTGGAGGTGGGATGGATTTAACATGAACTTTGTAGTGGGATTACCAAAGACTAAAAAATACTTTGATTCCATATGGGTGAAAGTGGATTATATGATAAAGTTAGCTCACTTCCTACCAATTAACACGACGTTCAGTGGCTGAGGATTATTCTCACTTGTATATCCGAGAGTTGGTGAGGTTGCATGGGCTCCCATTGTCCATCATATCAGATTGTGGTGTCCAATGCACCTCTCATTTTTGGAAGTCCTTCTAAAGAGGACTTGTACTAAGGTAAAGTTAAGTATCGCTTTGCATTCCCAAATCGACGAGCAAGCCGAGAAGACTATTCAACCATTGGAAAACATGTTGAGAGCTTGTGAGTTAGAGTTCGAGGGACGTTGGGATGACCATTAGCCTCTTATTGAGTTCACCTACAATAATAGCTTCCATGCAAGCATTGAGATGGCACCATTTGAGGCATTGTGTGGTAGACAGTGTAAATTACCAGTTGGGTGTTTCAAAGTGGGTGAGATGGTCTTAATAGGACCGAAATTAGTCATGAATTCTATGGAGATAATTAAAGTTATAAGAGAAAACTTGCAAACAGGTCAAAGTCAGCAAAAGTCCTGCTCCGATGATAGGAGGAGGGATCTAGAGTTACAAATTGGTGATTGGGTGTGACGACCTGAAATTTTTTGAACTTCATAATGGTTAGTAAAGGTTAGTGTTTAACTTGTCATGGTTGAATTTTTGTAGTCATGGGTGGTATTTAAGTGGCCAGATTCAAAGGAATTATTTTGGTGAAAGGTGGCCGTTTAGGCAGCACATATTTTGAAGAGCCATATCTTATAGTACGAGATGAAATGTGTGGGATATGATATATTAAATTGAATATCTTTGAGTTATCTTCGGAAAGCAACTGGTTCCATTTGATTCGGAGTTCGAATGTGGAAGTTATGGCCTCTACAGTGAGACTACCCATATTCGAAAGTATGCTGGAAAAAGGTTTCAGAATGGAGCCTAAGTGAGGGACCACAGACCGTTTGGTGGTTCACGGTCCATGGCAGGTCCCTTGTGTTGCTCTAGTGGGTTCCTTGGGGTTTGGGCCAAGCCTTGGACTAAGTGGAATCCACGGACCACTTCATGGTCCATGTGAGTCTTCACAGTCCGTGAAGGGCCCGGAAAGCGTTCCAGTGAGTTTGTCAAGGATCGGGGATGGACACCAGAACAAGTGATGCTCCACGGACCAGTACACGGTCCGTGTGCAGATACACAGTTCGTGAGGCCCCTCATGAGTTGATCCAGAAAGTGTCTCAAGATTTCAAGCCGAAGCCGAGACCAAGTGAGGTCTCACGGAAAGGTTCACTGTCCGTGAACCTGTAGACGGCCACTGGGTGTCCTCCATGAGGCCCTATTTTCTATAAATTCTATCCATTTCATTAATGGTTAATTCGTAATTTTGTCTAACCCTATGCCCCTTTTAACCTTTTTAAGGTCTTTTAACACCCCTAAATCAAACCCTAATCCCCTTTTATTCATTCTATCACTCTTCAAACCTCACCAAAATTCTCTCAATCCTCTTGACTTCCATTGATGAAAGCTTGAAGAAATTTGGGGAAAACTATCTTTCTTGCAAAATAATCCAATTCCCTTGGCTAAAATCAAGGTATGTGGGATTGATTCATGGATTCCCTTTCATCCATGAAGACCCAAGAACCCTTTTCTTTAAATTATGAATTTAAGCTTTCTTTAATTATGGGTTCTTTAAATTTTGATGAATTCAAGTGAATTGAGTTGTGGGCTGTAGAAATTTGGTGATTTAAAGTTGATTTAAGTTTTGATTTTATGAAATATATTGAAACTCTTGAAGGTCTAATGTGCATGTACCTTTGATGGTTTAATATGCATGGGTAAATTGCATTATGCTCTAAATTGGGATTTTCTCATAATTATGTTGAATTATCTATTGAATTATGATTTAAGGTTTGAATCCTCCATTACCTATGCACTTGATTCATCATTCATGGCACATGAATTGAAGTATGATTATGATGAAATTCTTGTTAAGGGCATGGCCCTCTTGTTATGATATGATATGTTAAGACTTGTGATCACATAGTCTCTTGTTATGCCTCTTTGAGTATTCCGGGTGCTTGCACCATTTTAATATGTTAGGAAGGCTTGATATGATAAGCTATGTAGATGAGTTGCTCCTATTGCATTGATATCGAAATGGTTTGGAAATTTTTGTTGGCTTTTAGCCTACGTATGGATATCGATTTGATCATGGCTTGGTTTGACTAATGATGCATGGTTTTGGAAAAGAATGTGAACCCTACATTTTGAAAAGCTTGCATGTATATGTATTCCCGTGGGATGAGACTTAGCACCGAGGGATTGGAGTCAGGGTGGGCTATCTCCTAGAGTCTATACTCCTTTCCGTCAAACCATGTGCCAACATGGGATTTCTCCTTAGATGGGATGACTTGTTATGATTCCCTTTGTTGAAGGGTGACTAGGGATCTACCTGACAAGTAGTAGCTCGCTCGGGTTTCCTCTGTTGTGAGTTGAGGTCACATCCCTGCTATGATATGATTCGTAGGTCGAATTTCATGCATCATGGCATGGCATATTGTTATGATATACTTATCTTTTGGCTATGTGTATTCCTTTCGTATCACTTGTCCCTTTGTCATTTCGCTTGGTCATATTACAATGTCATATGCATTGCATGCCCGTATACTTAGTAGATATTATGTGCTAATCCATACTCTTTGTCTACATGTTCTAACCATGTAGGGACCAGTGACAACCTCTATCTTTCGTTGGACGACGAGTGACATCTTTGAAGCTATTTTCTTGTGGTGAGACCTTTTGTTCAAGGACAATAACTACTTTCTATCTTCCTTGAATTTTTTTATATTCCTTGCTTTATTACTTGAGGGTGAGCCTAGATTATGTTGAGGCCCCGCTCTATCTCATGTAGAGGCCATGTTGGACATGTTAAACTCTTGCACGATGTATTATGTTTTGTTGAGATATTATGGCTATTGAGATTTGATTATGAGAATGGTGTTCTTATTATGCTTATGATTATGGTTTGGGCTTGTGAATATTGGGAATGTTCTTATGTGGAAAGTCCCCTAACCCGGTATGCCCTCATAGCTTGAGTCCTACTTACCCGCCCCTTAAAAATACTTGTTATGTGCTATGTGATCCATGTTCATCCCATTCCTGGAAACATCCCCATAGCTTGAGTCTAAAGCCCCATTTTCCCTAGACCTATGTGCTATGCGATTACTTGTCCGCGCTTCCAAAGTGATGATATGAGTAATGATGCTATGATGGCTTGATCGGGGACTTTCGGGTTCTCCTTAGCCATGTCACATCAAGGCCCCTCTTCTGGGTCTTGACATTGGGTATATTCGAAAGTGTCTCCTATGAAGGGAATGATATAATTTGGTAAAAAGGGAAAGTTAATACCTAGGTATTTAGGGCCTTACAAAATGGTGAGAAGAGTGGGAAAGGTGTCATATAAGTTGGACCTACCTAATGAGATGCATTTGATCCATCCAATTTTTCACGTGTCGATGTTGAGAAAGTTCATAGCTGATCCAAAATCCATAGTTCCTTAATAGTATGTGAACATTGAAGAGGATTTGAGTTATGAAGAAGTACCAATTGAGATTCTAGACCGACAAGTGAAACGGCTAAGGAACAAGAAAAATGCATCCATCAATGTTCTTTGGAGAAATCATCAAGTAGAGGGTGCCACATAGGAAGCAGAAGCAGACATGATGAAGCGTTGCCCGTATCTCTTCCACTCTACTTAAGCCTAAGGTATTAAGTCATTCTTGCCTAAAACCTTCAATTCCTTGCATTTTAGTTTTTGTATGGGGCATACTCTTATTTCTATGTTTTTGGACTGTTTTGAGACATGTGTTAAGTATAAATTTAATAAATTTCATGAAATGATATTTAAATTGCATTTTCCATGCATACTGGGTTGTTAATTGATGATTAACTCTTTAGATTCTGCTTTTAAGCACATTCGAGGATGAATGTTCCAAGGGAGAGATATTGTAACAACCCTCAGTATAGAAGCGTAGAAGCACATAGAAGTTTGACTGAAAAGTGTCGAAGGTCAATTTATGAGGTCGAGTCCATGACCTGTGGATCGAACCACAAGCCATATATCTGTCCCTTTAATATGAACTTTAGGAAAGGGAAAACGTTTCCAAGTGTGGTGCAACCCACGAAACAATCAACAACCGGTATGTCATTGCACGACCCATAAGATGGGTCGTAGGTGAGGGTATGTCACAACCCGGATGGGGGGGCCTAGATGTGACATGGCGAAAGAGGACCCGAAGACCCTCAATCAAGCCATCATAGAATCATTCCGCTCATCATTGGTTCGGAAATGCGGAAGCTAAAACATGTAACACATAAGCTCTAGGTATTTAGGGACTTGGGACTCAAGCTATGGGGACAATAAGGGAAAGGGATAGGCATGCTTGCACATAGCACATAGTCATACATCATACATAACATTCATGCCATTATCATAACATGGGAACATAATCGTGAGACCTTCTAAATAACATCATATATATTTATAAGCAAGAATCCAACATACAACCCAAAACGTACTAAAGTAAAGATTTGTCCAAACATGCCTCTACATAGTTGACCAGGGCCTCGACAAGCTTTGAGGCTCACCCTCAAGTCAAGCAAGTAAATACATTGAAATAAAGGTATATAGATGGTGGCTATTGCCCTTGAACAATAGGGCTCACCACTACAAGTCTTCAATAGATAATCAAGCATCGTCCGGGAGAATATAAAAGTCACCCTTGTCCCCTACATGGTTAGAACATGTAGAAAAGAATATGGGTTAGCACAATTAAGCACTAAGTATGCGGGC
>JBCEWC010014369.1:0-14417 GCA_038996855.1 Solanum aculeatissimum
CCCCCTCACTTGGCCTCAGATTTCCTCAGGTTACATGGCCAGCATTCTGTTATGTTTGACGATGCAGCACACGACCCATTAACATGTAAACGGGCCGTTTGCCCTTCCGTCAAATAACAGTTTGCCCATTTTTGCTTCTTTTCTGCCCAAGACCTCTCTGTTATGTTTAACGGCCAGTCCCACGACTCGTTAACCATTAAACAGTCCGTGAGACTGTCCGTTTGGGCACAGTTTGCTCCAAATTGCTCCTTTCTCATGCTTAGCCTGATTTTCGTGCACAATACACTACACAAACATTAAATGCAACAATTTGCTTGAGAATTCGCAAAGATTATAGCTAGAAAAGTGTCAAATGACGAGCGTTTTCGCGACTCATCAATAGCATAACGTACAATAGAGTTTGATATGTCCAAAAATGCCTTTACATAAGATGAGACAGGACCTCGACATATTCTGGGCTCACTCTCAAGTGATAAGATAAAGAAACATAGAATAAAGAGACAAGGTAGATGAAAGTGGATGTTGCCCTTGGAGTATAGGGCTCACCACAAGTAACAACTTCAAGTGTCTTTAACTAGTCGTCCAACAGTGGAAGAAAGTCATCTCCAGTCCCTACATGGTTAGATCTTATAGACAAAGAGTATGGGTTAGCACATTTAATGCACTAAGTATGCGGGTATGCCATGTACGTGAACATTACCCTACAACAAGGCTAGATGGCAAGGGCACACATTGGTACAAAATGAATGCACATAGCGAAGGGAGTAGATATCATAATAATATGCCATGTCATGTCGTGATGCATGAATTCAAACCTACAAATCATAGCGGGGATGTGACCTCAACTGACAATATGAGAGACCAAACAAGCTACTACTTGGAATTGGACTACTTGTCAGGTAGATCCCTAGTCAACCCTTAAGAAAGGGGATATATAACAAGTCAATTCCATCAAGGGAGATAACCTATGTTGGTACATGGTTTAACAGAAAAGAGTATGGACCCTTGGAGATAGTCCACCCTAACTCCAATCCATTGGTGCTAAGTCTCATCCCCTGGGAATACATATACATATACAAGCCTTCAAGAAATGGAGATTTGACATTTCATTCAAAACAATGCATAATTGGCCTAAAAGCCAATAAGAGTTTTCAAAAATAATGCAATAGGAGTAGCTCATTCTACATATCATATCATATCATGTCAAGTTGGTGTAAACACCCATAATCTCTCAAAGAGTCATAACATAGACTTTATGTGATCACATTTAGTCAATTCCCATATCTTTACAAAATCAAGTCATATCATAACATGAGGGTCAAGCCCTTATCAAAAGTTGCATCAAATCAAGCCTTTCATGCTCATGAATGCAATGCAAGGAAGATCAAGAGTAGCATGGGTATTGGATATCAACATTTAAATCATCAATACCATAAGTCTATATCTAAAGCATAATGAAATCATCAATTTAAAGAAAAATTCTTAATACCCATACTTCCATTGAAGAACCAAGGGGAAATGCATTTTTGAAGTGTCATGAAATTAATGGAATTCATCAATTAGGGGCTCAATTCACTTTGAAATTAATAATTTAACATAGCCCACACTTCAACTTAAGTAAATCAGTCATAATTTTAAAGACCCATTCTCAAGAGAAATAAAAAATTATCAAATTAAAGAAAAACGTTTTCGGGGATTCATGGTTAAAGAAAAACCATGAATCAATCCCACATACCTTGAATTAGCCAAGAGAAATAAGAAAATTCTGAAGAAGAATTGAAATTCCCCTAATTTCTAGGCTTGTCTTCAATGGAGGTATAGAGAAAATTAAGAGAAAATTTTGAAGAGATTTAATGAATTAGGAGTGATTAGGGTTCAATTTAGGGGTTTTAGGAAGGTTCAAAAAGACTAAAACGTCCTAGGACTAATTAAAATTATAATTAAACCATTAATGAAGCGAGAAAAACTAAAATAATCGCTGATGAGGACAGCTTCATGGTCCGAGTAGAGGTTCACGGACCGTGAACTCGACCGTGAAGCTGTACTTGGCTTGTGACTTGGCTTGAAATCTTGGAACTCTCTGGACCACATCATGGATACCCTCACGAGCCGTGAGGCATCACACGGACTGTGAAGTGGTCCATAGAGCCTCACTTGGCTCGGGGCCTTGGTCCAGCATCTGAGACCACACTCTGGATCTCCCCACGGATGGGCTCATGGGCCGTGAACCCCCACATGGTCCGTGGTCCTTCCTTGAGGCCTTGCCTTAGCCAACTTTGTCCTTCTCTTTTCAAGAATTCTTCCGTGCACAGGCAGTCTCACCATAATAGCCATAACCTCCACATCCAAACTCTGAATCGAGTGATCCTGATTGCGTTACGAAGATGACTCGTAAAGCTTAATTTTGATAGGTCATATCCCAAATAGTTCATCTCGTACCAAGAGATAAAGCCATTGAAAGTCAGCCCTGCTACATGACCTTGTGTAAAACCCAACCAACACGGTTCCTTTGAACATGGACACATAAGTATGACCCATGATGGTCACTAGCCAACCAAAATAGGTTCAAAATAGACCTTGATCAACCACTAAAAATTACAAAAATTTTGGTTCGTTACAATGACCAAGTCAGATTTTTCTCCATTAAATGACTAAAGTATGTAGGTTTTATTGTGGGGATCTTCCTTCCCACAAGTCCAACAATTTTCTTTCACAACTACATGAAAGTATTTTATGAACTCTTTTATATGATATTATTATTATGCACTCCATTATAGTCTATTTTCATGCATTATATATATGGATCATATTTGTATTTTCAAGTATTTATTATTAAGCATGAATACCAATTGAAGGCACATTTCATGAGTTGATTCATATCTATTGAAACCATGAATGATGTAAACTATGAACGATTATGAATATGAGGTGGATTTCAGGATACCTAAGATTGGGTTTTCTACTACAAGATTTGTGAGTTGATTGAACATCTTCCAAATGAATTGATTTTGCATTTTAAGGTATCATACTCTTGAATTGCATGATTTTAAGTACATGTGTATCTACCCACTATGTTTGACTAAATTATCATGACAAAGATTCTCATGTTGATGAATTGTTATTGCATAAATTTCAAGACAAGAATGATATGATAAATTATATCCTCCTAAGCATGCATTGAACTCATGAAAGGTTCTTATGATTTGTAAGTAAGAATTTGAGCCCCTATGTTATATTCCACCCTCTTGTGAATGAATGTTGCCTACATGAAGGGGTAAAGTATGATAAGTACTTTACCCTCATGTGCAACTAAATCTCACTAGAAGGGGGTCAAGTATATTGCAAGTCCTACCCTCTTATTTAAAGCTTTGCCTACTAGAAGGAGTCAAGTTTATGAATGTTTTTATCGTCTAGTATAATGTATACGCTCATTTGTAGGGGTCAAGTATATGAATGAGCTACTCTTATCATGTTGCTATGTTTCTCCAAGCTATTCAACTTAAGATTAAATTATGATTATGTCAAGTATTTTGTGGGATTAGACTTAGCACCGAAAGAGACTTAAGGTGGGGGCTCGACCCAAGGGGTCTTTACATAAAGTCTTGGTCTCTTAACTATGTGTCACCATAGGTTCATGTTATTTCACCTAAATGGGTTTTTACTAGTGGAACCAACTAGGTCAAGCTACCCACTATGTGGGGTAAAGTTTGTTTTACCTTGGCAAGTAGACCACTCCTTTTTTGGTGAGGAGTTAAGCATCGGAATTTCAAGTAGTATCTTGCTTGGTATTATATGTCGGTTAAGGTCTCCTTCCACATATGTATGATATGTTATGTAAATTTTATTATCTCCATGCATGTGCAAGTAAAGCTAATATTGTACATGTTATATTGAGCTTGTGTCTATTGATCATGATTATGCAGCTCGATTATCATGGCTTACTTTCTTTTCTTGCATTAAACCCCACATACTAGTATATTCCAAGTACCAAAGCATACTTTTTTCCTATATGATCTACCCATGTAGGAACTGGATCTCTTATCCATCCTCCTCCTCCATGTGGTTAGCTAAATTACTTGAAGATTGTTATTGGTGAGTCCTCCACTTTGGGAATAATATCCACTTTACTTTCATGTTTTAATTAAGATTTGTATATTTTGGATACTTATCTTTGAGGGTGATCATGGGAGATGTCTTGGCCCCCGTTCCATTCATATTAGAGGTGGACTCCCATTATACTTATATGATTATGAAAGATTTCCCTTAGTCCCTACTCCCTTCTATGTGATGATATTTGTTGATGGTATGATAGAAGTCCCAAGTCCTAGTAATATCCCTATAGCGTGAGTCATACTTATATGCTCCTTAAATTTTATTTGTTATGTGATTCATGCAAATCTTCTCCCTTGAAACATTCCTATAGTTTGAGTCTAAAGTCCCACTTCCCTTAGAATTATTTGTTACTTGCTTGATTATTTGATTATGCTTCCACAAACAAGGATGTACAAACAATATGTTAAGAGGCTTGTTTGGGTTGCCTTCAGGTTTCCCATTGGCCATGTCATGTATAGGCCCTAGGCTTAGGTCGTGACAAGCTTGGTATCAAAGCACTAAGTTTGTAAATGGTACTCGAAGATTCAACACACTGCGTCAAGTGGAGTCTTGTTCATGGTTGTGAAGCGCGCCACAACCATGAATAGGAGGATATGAGACATTTTAGGAAATAATTCACTTCTTCATACTCTATGTCATGCTATAGATTTGAAGTAAGGTTCCCTTTTTCTTGACGGATAATCTTTTGCTCTTTAAGATTATGTCACCAAGGAGAATACCACAAAGAGCTCCTACACCCGAGGGTGATCTAGCCCCTACGGTTCCTCAAGCTCTCCAAGAATAAGAAGGGGTCATACATGTCGAGTACCGAAAAGTCTTTGTTATATTGGCACAAGTCATGACGAACCAATTGAACCAAGGAGCCTAAGCTCATCATGCTCCCACCCCAACTTCAAGAGTAAGGTATTTTACGAGGATGAACCCTCTGGAGTTCTATGACTCCATGGAATAGGACCCCCAAGAATTCATTAATAAGATGTATAAAATGCTTTCTATATGGGGGTGAGTTCGGAAGATAAGGTGAAACTTAAGGGCCTTGCACAAATTTGGTTTACTCAATGAAAGGAAGAGAGGTAGTACAATAGTCCCATTCCATGGCAAGAGTTCAAGGCCGCCTTCCTCAATCATTTCTTCCCTATCAAATTTACAAAGGAAAAGATAATTGAGTTCATGAATCTCAAACAAGGCTCCATGAGTGTGAGGGAGTATTCTCGTAATTTTAACAAGTTCTCAAAATATGCTCCTCATTTTGTTATCGGCTCAGGGGCAAGGATGAATAAATTTGTGTTAGGGGTATTCAATTTGGTGACTGAAGAATGTTTCACCACTATGCTTGTGGGTGATATGGACCTATCTCGGCTCATGACATATGCTGAGAAACTTGAAGGGGAAAAGCTTAGCAAAAGAAAGAGTGGGGAGTCCAAGAGGGCTCGGTATGATGGTGGCTTTCACGGTTCTAAGGGTGGTTACTTCCAATAAGGCAAAAAATTCCAAGACCAAGGGTTCTCCAATTCCGAAAGTCAATGATTTGCTAATGATAGGGTTCTTAACCCTAAGGCTCAAGGTGGTAATAGTGGAATGACTTTTCTAAGGTGCCAAAAATATGGAAGGAATCATGGTAGCAAATGCTTGAGGGATTCGAATGCTTGCTTTGGGTGTGGAAAAGTAGGCCACAAGATTGTTGATTGTCCTTACGCTTAAAACAAGAGTAGAGATGGTCATCCTCAAGGAAAAGGTGCTCATGTTGATAAAAGAGCATAAGGTGGCCAATAAGGGGGTGCTCTATGTCACAATCAATTTTATGCTCTTCAAGGGAGATAAGGAGTTTATGAGGTGCCCAATGTTGTTACTGGTATGTTAAATGTTTTTAATTATGATATGTATGCTTTATTGATTCGGGTGCCACTTTTTCTTTCATTACTCCTTTTGCTATTAATAAGCTTCATGTGTGTTCTGAAATATTATGTGAACCCTTTGAAGTGTCTACTCCCGTTGGTGAGTCCATTATTGCTAGAAGAGTCTATGGATTGTCCCGTGTCTATATTTCATAAAGTCTTGCCTTGTGATTTCATTGAACTTTGCATGGGAGATTTTGACATCATTCTTGGGATGGATTGGTTACATGCATACTATGTTTTCATTGATTGTAAGACCTGCAAGGTTAAGTTTCAATTTCCAAAGGAGCCCGTCTTTGAGTGGGAAGGTCATAATTCGATTGTTAAGGGTAGGTTCATTTTGTGTCTTAAGACCCAGAAATTGATTTCTAAGGGTTGCATATACCATCTTGTAAGGGTTAGAAATGTTGAGTCTAAAAAGCCCCTCCCATCGAGTTGGTCCCAGTGGTCAATGAGTTCTTTGATGTCTTTTTAGATGAGCTTCTCAGTGTTTCTCTTGAAAGGGAAGTAGATTTTGGTATAGACCTTCTCCCCGATACTCAACTCATTTTCATTCCCCCTTATCGTATGGCCTTGGAAATGTTAAAAGAATTAAAGGATCAATTAAAAGATTTATTGGAGAAGGGTTTCATAAGGCCTAGTAAGTCACCTTGGGGTGCACCAGTGTTGTTTGTAAGAAATAAGGATGGCTCACTTAGAATATGCATCGACTATCGGAAACTCAATATGGTAACCATAAAGAATAAGTATCCTTTGCCAAGGATAGATGACATATTTGACCAACTACAAGGGGCTAGTCATTTTTCTAAGATTGATCTCCAGTCCGGATACCACCAAATGAGGGTGAGGGAGTGTGATGTTCCCAAAATGACTTTTAGGACCAGATATGGACACTTTGAATTTGTTGTGATGTCATTTGTCTTAACTAATGCACCAACGATATTTATAGATCTTATGAATAGGGTCTTTAAACCCTACCTTGACATGTTTGTAGTGGTCTTCATAGATGATATTTTGATATATTACCAAAGTGAGGGAGAGCATGTCAATCATTTGAGGGTGGTGTTACAAACTTTGAGGGATGAGAGATTGTTTTCCACATTTAATAAATGTTAGTTTTTGTTGAAAGAAGTTGCATTCCTAGGGCATGTGGTGTCGGGTAATGGAATTAAAGTGGACCCGAAAAAGGTAGAGGTGATAAGAAATTGGCCTAGACCCTTGACTCCAATGGATATTAGGAGTTTCTTTGGCTCGACGATATACTACTAGAGGTTTGTGGCTGGTTTTTCTTCAATTGCTTCCCTTTTGATAAAATTGACACAAAAAAAGGCAAAATATTTTTGGACTGATGAATGTGAAAATAGTTTTCAAACATTGAAAGACAAGTTTAGCTCTGCTCCTATCTTGGCTCTACCAGAGAGGTTAGAAGGGTTTGTGGTTTATTGTGATGCTTCAAGGGTTGGTTTGGGTTGTCTATTAATTCAAAGAGGCAAAGTCATAACCTATGCTTCTAGTCAACTAAAGGTGAATGAGCGTAATTATCCCATCAGTGATCTTGAATTAGCGGTCGTGGTATTTACTTTGAAAATATAGTGTCACTATTTATATGGGGTATATGTGGATGTGTTTACCGACCACAAGAGTCTCCAATATGTGTTCACACAAAAGGATCTTATGTTGAGTAAAAGAAGGTAGATGTAACTCCTCAAGGATTACAATATGAGTATGCATTACCATCCCGGCAAGGCAAATGTTGTGGCTGATACCCTAAGTAGAGTGTCCATAGAGAGTGTAGCTCACGTTGATGATGGCAAGAAGAAATTGCCTAAAAATGTTCACCGATTATCTAGGTTGGGTGTTAGGTTAAATGATGTTAAAAATAGGGGTGTGGTGGTTCTTGACGGTTCCAAGTCTTCTTAAATTGAAGAGGTCAAGTCCAAACAAGACCTTGATCCAGCTTTGTTAGAATTGAAAGCTTTGGTGAAGGATGGTGAGGTGGAGGTTTTCTCCCAAGGGGGATATGGTGTCCTTAGATACCAAGGTAGGTTATGTATGCCTAATGTTGATGGATTGAGGGGAGTGATTTTGAAAGAGGCGCATAACTCATCCTACTTTATTCATCCTGTATCTACAAAGTTGTATAGAGACTTGAGGGAAGTTTATTAGTGGGGTGGTATGTAAATAGATACTGCCATTTTTGTAGCCGATTGTCACAATTTCAAATAAGTCAAAGCCAAACATCAATGGTCGGGTGGCCTAGCCCAAGACATAGAAATTCCCACATGGAAGTGGGAAGAGGTCAACATGGATTTTATGATTGGTTTGCCAAAAACTAGAAAGCACTTTGATTCTATTTGGGTTATTGTTGACAGAATGACAAAATCATCTCACTTCTTACCGGTTAAAACTACTTATGGTTCCAAAGATTAAGCAAAAATATATATTCATGAGTTGGTTAGATTGCATGGGGTACCATTGTCTATTATTTCGGACCGTGGGGCTCAATTTACTTCTTATTTTTGGAGATCCTTCCAAAAGGGTCTTGGTACCAAAGTCAACCTTAGCACGACCTTTCATCCTCAAACGGATGGTCAAGCTAAAAGGACAATTCAAACTCTTGAGGATATGTTTAGGGATTGTGTTTTGGAGTTTAAGGGTAGTTGGGATGAGCATCTTCCACTTATCGAGTTTGCTTATAAAAATAGCTACCACTATAGAATCGGAATGGCTCCCTTTGAGGCTCTTTATGGTAGACGTTTCCGATCCCTGGTTGGGTGGTTTGGTGTGGGGAAGATTTCCTTGTTAGGACCAGATTTGGTTATGGAATCTTTGGAGAAGTGAGGTTGATTAGAGAGAGATTGAAAATGGCTCAAAGTAGGCAAAAGTTCAACTCCGATGTGAGAAGGAGAGAACTTGAATTTAATATTGATGATTGGATTTATTTGAAAGTCTCTCCCATGAAGGGTGTGGTCTGGTTTTGTAAGAAGGGAAAATTTAGCCCAAGGTTTATAGGGCCTTATAGGATTTTGAGGGGGGTTGGTAAGGTTGCCTATGAATTAGAGTTGCCTATGGATCTGAGTATGATTCATCCGGTCTTCCATGTATCCATGTTGAGGAAGTGTGTAGGTGACCCAAATTCTATAATGCCTATGGATGTTATAGGTGTGGTGGAAGATAACTTGACTTATGAGAAAGTTTCGGTGGAAATCTTAGATAGGCAAGTGAAGAGGTTAAGAGACAAAGTTATTGCATCCGTCAAGGTTCTTTGGAGGAACCAACATGTAGAAAGTGCCACTTGGGAAGCCAAAACCGATATGAAAAAGTTGTATCCCTATCTCTTCCTTTCCAATCAAGATTGAGGTACTATAATCTCTCCTATTCTAGAACCTCCTTTCATTACATGTCATTCTCATGTTATTTATGCATGGTTATGTAATTTTCAGGTTGCATTACATATACAATTTAAGACATGGTTTGAAATATTAATGGTGCATGTGTTGCATTGTTATATGTGGTGCATTTGGTATATGGTGCATGTGTTCCATTCTTTAGAGCTTTCCTTATCACACTCGGGGATGAATGAAGTATGAGAAAGGAGTCCTGAAAATTTTCTAAAGTGTCATTGTTATGAAGGGGTTTACGAGTCATAGAATGAAGTACGAGCCCTACAATGGTTCATGAACAATTCTAGTATCTCAATTTTGAGGATCAACTTGATATGAAACTTTTTACGAGTCTTATACTAATTTATGAGTCGTAAATGTTGTTCGTTGAATAAGGGCCAGACTAGGTGAAAAAGGGTTCTTTAGAAACTTGATTCATGACTTATGAGATGACCCATAGAATCTACTACGAGCCATAGGTTAAGTCATGGATTTATGAGTTAGGGAACAATCTGTAAAAGTTCAAAAGTGGCATCAGACGAAACCCTTTCTATGGATCATAGAATGGACCATAACCCGTGAACGGGGTCTCATGGTCCCTTCTGATAGGATTTTTAAAAGGAGAAATTTGGCAGTTCTTATTAAGGCCTAAACTATGTCATTTTGCCCCTAAAATGGCCCTTATCAGTCTTTTCAAACCTAAGTTACTCATTCCCTTTCCATTCCAAAATATCCTAAGTCCCCAAACTCTCTAAAAGCCTCCTTCAAGAGCTCAAGAAAGAAGACCCAAATTAGGGTTTCAGTTCTTCATCACCAAGCTAGATTTTTCTCCATTAAATTACTAAGGTATGTGGGTTTGATTGTGAGGACCTTCCTTCCCACAAGTCCAACCATGTTCTTCCCCAACTACATAAAATTATTTTATGAACTCTTGCATATGATGTTATTATTATGCACTCCATGATGGTCTATTTTCATGCATTATATACATATATCATGTTTGTATTTTCAAGTATTGATTGTTAAGCATGAATACCAATTGAAGGCACATTTTATGAGTTGATTTATATTTATTAAAACTATGTATGATGTAAACTATGAAAGATTGTGAATATGAGATGAATTTCATGATACCTAAGATGGGGTTTTCTACTACAAGGTTTGTGAGTTGATTGAATATCTTCCATCTGAATTGATTTTACATTTTCAAGGTCTCATACTATTAAATTGCACAATTTTAAATATATGTGTATCTACCCACCATGTTTGAATAAATTATCATGACAAAGATTCTCATGTTGATGAAACGTTATTGCTTGAATTGTAAGACAAGCATGATATGATAAATTATGGGCTCCTAAGCATGCATTGAACTCATGAAAGGTTCCTATGATTTATAAGTAAGATGTTGAGCCCCTAGGTTATATTCCACCCTCTTCTGAATGAATGTTACCTACATGAAGGGGTCAAGTATAATAAGTGTTTTACCCTCATGTGCAACTAAAGCTCACTAGAAGGGGGTCAAGTATATTGCAATTCCTACCCTCATGTGTAAAGCTATGCCCACTAGAAGGGGTCAAGTTTATGAATGTTTTACCCTCTAGTATAAGGTATACGCTCACTTGTAGGGGTCAACTATATGAATGAGCTACTCTTCTCATATTGCTATGTGTCTCTATGTTATTCAAGTTAAGATTAAATTATGATTATGTCAAGTATTCTGTGAGATTAGACTTAGCACCGAAAGACACTCTAAGGTGGGGGCTCAATCCAAAGGGTCCTTATATAAAGTCTTGGTCTCTTAACTCTGTGCCACCATAGGTTCATGTTATTTTCCCTAAATGAGTTTTTACTAGTTGATCTAACTAGGTCAATCTACCCACTATGTAGGGTAAAGTTTGGTTTTCCTTGGCAAGTAGACCACTCCTTGTCCGATGAGGAGTTAAGCATCGGAATTTCAAGTAGTAGCTCGATTGGTCTTATATGTCGGTTAAGCTCTCCTCCCACATATGTATGTTCTGTTATGCAAGTTTGATTATCTCCATGCATGTTCATGTAAATCTAATATTTTACATGTTATATTGAGCTTATGTCTATTTATCATGATTATGCATCTCGATTATCATGGCTTACTTTCTTTGCTTGCATTGCACCTCGCATACTAGTACATTTCAAGTACTAACGCATACTTTTTACCGACATGATCTAACCATGTAGGAACCGGAGATCCTATCTATTCTCCTCCTCATGGCTAGCTAGATTACTTGAAGATTGCTATTGTTGAGTCCTCCACTTCCGGGATAATATCCACTTTATTTTCATGCTTTAATTAAGACTTGTATATTTTGGATATGTATCTTTTAGGCTGAGCCTGGGAGATGTCATGGCCCCCGATCCATTTATATTAGAGGTGTCGTTGGATATGGAAAATGTATGTATTGGGCTAGACTCCCATTATGCTTATGTGATTATGCAAGATTTCCCTTAGTCGTTACTCTCTTCTATATGATGATATTTGTTAATGATAAGATGGAAGTCCCAAGTCCCGGAAACATCCCATAGCGTGACACTTACCCGCCCTTAGACTTTATTTGTTTTGTGATTCATGCAATTCCTCTTCTCTAAAATATTCCCATAGCTTGAGTCCAAAGTCCCATTTACCATAGAATTATTTGTTATTTTCTTGATTGTTTGATTATGTTTTCATAACCAAGGATGTGTAAATGATATGTTGAGAGGCTTCTTTGGGTTTCCTTCAGGTTTCCTATTCGCCGTGTCACGACTAGGCCCTAGGCTTTAGTCGTGACACTTGATCCTTCTTAGTAACCTTGGTACAATCAAAATTTTCGTGGCCCTTATCACCACCTCCAAAACTAGCACCTGGACCACTTAAGCATACACTAAAATGATTCTTCCCATACCTACCACACTATGGAGGTAATGTCCCCCTCCAACCTATTCCATTTAAGAGGCACACTAGCATTGGCAACCCTTTCATTAGAACCTTGGCACTATTGAAAGTGACTAAAACCACCACCACTTTAGAGTCAGATAACCCACCATCATAATAAGCCCTCTTAGGATCATTTAATCTCCTTCCCTTGAGCTTCTCCCCTTCAGTATGTTCAGCATAAGTCATATGGAAATTTCCATGTATCGAATAAGCATAGTCATACGACACTATTTCACTGCAAAATCAGAGATCCCAGAAATACACTTAAGCATTCTTGCACAGGGGTCTTCCACTAGAGTAGGAGTATACTTTGAGAGCTTTATGAACCTGAGGGCATATTCCCTCACACTCATACCACCCTTTTTGAGGTTGATAAATTCTATCATCTTGGCCTCTCTAAGCTCAAGAGGGATGAAACGGTCCAAAAACGCAAACTTAAACTCTTCCCAACTAACCCCATTGTCACCAACCCTCTTCATCAACCATTGAGGATACCACACTTGAGCCACATCTTTCAACTGATAAGCAACTAGTTCAACTTTCTCTTTTGAAGTCATCCCCCATAATAGTCAACACCTTAGAGAATTAATCAATAAAGTCTTGGGCATCCTCATTAGTTTTTTAACCACAGAATTTTGAAGGATTCATGTGGGTGAAATCTCTTACTCTAGCAGCCAGAGTTGGAGCATGAAGAGAAGGATTGGCCTGCCTAACTTGATTGGTCACCACTTGAGCAAGCATGGAAATAATTATCCTGAACTCATCAAGAGTAACTGGCTCCCCCATAGGTTCTTGAGGGACTTGGTTCTTATTTATCAAGGCTTGTCTAGGTAGAGGTGCTCTTTGTGGAGGCATCTTCTGAAAGGGTTACAAGAAAACCATAAAAATTAATAAATCTTACAAAATGGTTTATAGCACGACATAAGGGACAATGAAGTGAGTCAATTCCTAAAACGTCACAATAGCCTCTCACTCATAGGTATGATGCACAACATATCCATGAATAAGATTTTACTTGACATAGCATGTTGGACTATAAGGACCATTTATAAATCTAGTGCTCTGATACCATATTTGTTATTACCTGGAGTAGGGCCTAGTAGAGACACAGCGAATAGAAATTCGATTGAGTCCCTAAACAAGCTCAGAGCATTCGTATACACCTCATCAGTTTGGAAACGCATAATTAAATAACAAACACATAGTTATAAAGGAAGCGGGGCTTTGGACTCAACTATGGGGATGCCATAGGGATTGGGATTTTCATGGTTTCACGTAGCACATAACACATAAGAACTAAGGTACGGGTAAGTATGACTCATACAATGGGGATAGAAGGGGTCTTAGGACTTTCCACATCACTTCATCTCACATAAGAATAGCTTCATAATATAAGCATAACATAATATAATCATAGGTACATCCCCCATAAGAAACATATGAAAAGTATAGCAAGATAGAACGTAGAGTTTACAAGATGTTTGACAATGCCTCTAACATATAGAATAGGATGGGGGCCAAGACATGTCCTGGGCTCACCCTCAAAATATATAAAACATAAGAGGAAGCAACATGATAGGTAGATAGATGATGGCTTGTTCTTAGATGATAGAACTCACCCCAAGTACTTTCACAATCCGAGCTATCTGTCAACGGGTGGATGAAGATAGTGTTTGATCCCTACATGGTTAGATCATGTAGGCAAAAGAGTATGTGTTAGTAAATTTGAATGCATTAAGTATGCGGGAATGCAATTGTAACACCCCGCGTTTCACGTGTACTAGTACATGTATATAGGACATGATATGGCTTGGGCAAATGAGCACCAATTTTTAGAAGTGATTAAATTTCAAATTGGAGGGCTATATTTACGTCTAATGCTTAAGATGAGTGAGTGTATAGAAGTTTTATATCAAACTAGGGAGATCGTGGTATGTTGTATAAGGAATATGTGACTCTGGCTATAACCTATGGGTAATAAGGCTGAAATTAGGTTTTAATATCAAGGGATTAAAGTTTAAAGTCAAAGGAATCCCCTAAATGCATATTCGGGATTAGGGAGATGGCCCAAGT
>JBCEWC010014370.1:0-14417 GCA_038996855.1 Solanum aculeatissimum
AACTACCAAAGAAATGTGAAACCATAAGTTTGGCCAACTACCAAATCTTAATTTTCACATTTGCATCATTTTCTTTTCTCCTTTTTCAAATATGAACCAACAGTAATAACCCCTCCAGGCAATTTTCCTTATACTGCTTCCTTTTCGCCATTTAGAGCTTTCCTATAGCGACTCAGGTTGTTTTATGACTTGCTGGCACTGGTAGCTCGGTTGTCCGGTAGTTCATTTGGGTTTCGTGCTACCGTGAATTCAATGGTTTACAACGTGGAAAGAAAAAAAGCATCTTGAGGACTTCCATCTCCCAAGTGAAATTTCAGATGCTTTGTCTTAGACAGCAGTACCTTTTGGTTATGACTGTCCAGTTTCTAGACACCTACGTTACTCCGCCACCAGTCTGTAACACATTCATAGTATTTGTTTTTCTTATTAATCTATTGCTTTTCTGCCTCTCTTTCTAGTTGCTGGGGATCAGGTAGCTCAAAGACAGACTTTATGTATGGTCCTGGTTGTTTAGTTTATGGGGATGGTCTGCCTACACTCAGCCAACTAGGTCGAAAACGTATTCCCTTTATTCGGTTTTGTTTGATCTAGTTGTAGTTTAGCTGTTTAGGAAACCTATCTACCCTGAGTCATTCAGTATTAGTAAGCTTTCTGGAAAAAGATTGAGTGAAGAGTGAAAAGTAGTTATTTATATATAGAATTTAGAGTGGTAAACTCATGCTTTTAGAATGAACTTTTATCAAGTTGTATGACTAAAATTTATCATTTTATGGATCTGATTGTAACAATGGATGAGTTGGAATTCTCCGGGACTAAAGTTAATACCAACACATTTGTGAAAATGTTCTAATTTTTCAAATTTCAATTTAACTAGAGATGTGCTTAGTTTTGGTAATACTGGTTTTACCTAAATCAAAAGCAGACCAAAATTTAACAGACTTTATAGTTAAAAACCAAAACCAAAACCAAAGCCATAACAAGAGCTTTAGAAAAGCTGTCTATTTTGATTTGTTGGTTCTAGTTTGGTGATTTTGAGTATATCAATTCTTTTTCGTATTTCGCTTTATCATTGTAATGGCTTTGGGTTGCTTCAGGGGGAAACGGCTTTCATTTACTAATGCTTGTATCAGGGTAGGCTTGACTAAGTTTCATCTCTATAAGACACTTATATGAATTTAAGTGTTAATAACAACAGAGGTTGAACGTGTTTAGCATGTTACTCAACATTCTGTTATTTTTCGAGTTGTTGTATGTACTTACTTATTTTTTTTCGAAAAAAGGGAAAGGATAAAATTCTTGATTGCAGTAACTCGCATAAGAAACAACATTGTAATAAGATAAACAAAAATGATAATTTTCTTCCTAACCTAAATTCCTCTTTGTGTTCACATAGTATGAGAGATTTCTTTTGCTTAGAACACATAATGCCGAGCTTAGTTGTCAAACAAATTATGCATGTGTAGTAATAATAAGTTGCAGCTCATTGACTTTGCCCACCATTTATATGCTTTTGAGCTTTGTTCTTGTAAGTATATGCAACCCCCCAAAAGCTAGCTTACTACGGGAGGATTACTCAAGTCCATATAAGCAAACCACCGGTCTATTCCCCAACCAATGTGGGACTCTAATCCCTCCTACCCCAGCCCAGGGCCAACTGGAGCATGAACCAAGACTCCAAATGGAGATGGACCTGGCCCTAATACCATTTAAAGATATGACACGTGGGCCTAACTCAATCCCAAAAACTAGCTGATGATGGGAGGATTAACCAAATCCATAAAAGTAAACGACTAGTCCATTCCCCAACCAATGTGAAGCTCTAATCCAAATCTAGTGTTGAATTTGTGAGGAAGTTTCAACCTCCTCACACTGAGCTTGCATTGAATGGTGTTGAAGTGTTTATTAATGCAAAAGTGGAGTCGTCATCAATTACGAAAGCTTGATCTTCGCCTTGGTGCTGTTATAAGTGTCACACATACTCTAGGGGGAGTTTAAATGTACAGTCATCACCAAGTATGTGATGCTGATCGTATCTAATATGGTAGCAAATCTTATTTCTGTTCTCTCAATAGTCTACCATATCAGTAATCTAGCCTATATTAATAGCTCAGGGGATTTGAAAATAATAGTGCCTCCATACTCACTCCAGTAGCCTTTTTGTAGCAGTTTTATTAGTGTATATTCATTGTTGATTTGACTTTGGCAGATGGATGTTTGTGTATTCTTGTAAACAGAGATATGGTAGCACAAGGTTCACAAATTTCCATGAAGGATGTTAAATGCTTTTTTCTCAAATAGATCCAAGACGCGGCATGCTTGTATTTTGAACTCAATATCTGAAAATGTTGCTATATGATATCCTCAACTTTTCCTTCATTAGTGAGTTGGTAAGGAGGTATCTAAGTATCTTGTGGGCTATCAAACTAATGCCAACAAATTGGTTCAGATTATGCCCAAGCATTAATTCAACTCAACTTAAGGATTTGCGTGAATTAATTGCTCGTCCATGCTTTTTCTTACTGATTCCTCATTGTTCGTGGCTCAATTAATTTAAAATTTCATTTAAATTTTGTTGTGCTTATAAAGCAATAGCCAAATCTTGACATGTTGAGTTTGTTTTATGGAAGAAATAACACAATGCAATGATGGGAACTTTAACATATTTTGCATTTTGTAGAGGCGAGTGAATTCTTTTCTGTTGAAATCTCAAAAATTTATTAGCCATTTCATTTTAGTCAAGTGATAATGGTTCTTGCTTCCCCTTTTGGTACTATCTGGTGTACTTTGCCGTTGCTTAATTAAGTTAGCTTAGAGAACTGCTTTCTGTTTCCAGAATAGATACCCACTCTCCGGAGGAGGAAATAGCAGTTACCTGCTTGCTGGATATAGGATTATCTAAGAGTAAGTGGCGCATCTGGATTTTTGCTTCCAGTTTTTGGTGGTGCTGATATTTCCTCTGTTGCTATAATTGGTTCAATGTGCCAGGTTGTAGTAAAAGGTTTACTGGTTCATTCCCTTCTAAACACCTATATTGTTGAGTTCGAGCTATTTTCCTGTTTCTGTAGCTAGTGTTTGACAGTCGCATTGCTGTCACGTAAATAGGTTTCATTGTAGTTACTGAGAAGAATGAAAATGCAGTGAATATGTTCCCCTATCCTTGTAGGCGCCTGAACCTTTGGCAGTTTCCTACGTGAACCAACAGCATCCTTCCGTGGAAAAATGATAGCTAATTACTTCTGCTGTTTGATCATCAAACTATTAACTTGATTCTTATTTGGTCAATTGTTCCCCAGAAAACATAAAAAGTGTGGAGGTCTGCTTTGTTAATATGTACTAGTACTAAAGAATGATCTTCCACTTAAATAATTTTGGGATTGAACTCCCCATGGTGTAGCTGAACTGAAAATGTTACAGCATGGCCAGATTTTGTTGGATCCTCGATTTGTTACATGAGTGGTCAAGTTTCCAGTACACATAAGCTATTTTCCATGTTTAGTGTTCAAGAGCTGGCTAGCATTTTATTAGTATGCCATTTACTATCTGTGCATGTCCTGTAATACATGTACGTGTCTTCATTTATGTTAAGATGACTAATAAATTGCATTGAGCTGATCACATTGTCTCATTATTGTAAAAGTAAATAGCATGGACAGCGTGTCTTTATAAGCAAATGGCGATGAACAGGTAAAAACTGATGGAATTTGAATTGGCCATTACACTGTTGGCCAGTTTCCAATGGATAGCAAAGAATTTGCTGAACACATTGTTTGTATTGTTTTTATGGGATCTGAAAATGGGTAAGAAAGTCAGGAAAGTGCCATTATTTTCTCCTTTTCAGATTTTCTATTCTGATTTATAGGTATTCTCTAGTTACAAACTGATGTAATAATTTACTCCTTTATAGTTGCCTCGCTCATTTTCAATATAGCAAATGGCTTTTTTCTTGCCTGGCCTTGGGCAGCATATTTCTGGTCCTTTTAATAATCTTAATACATGTAGAAAATTTGAACTCTGCACAGATAGAATTTGGTAGACTCGCTGTTGTGCTACTGCCTGCTAAACCAAAGCTGATCATGAATTCTAGGAGTCAACCTTACTTAGATTTCATTCTTAAATGACATTCATTCTCTAATATCAAGGGACTCATTAGCATTTCAAGAAGTGATTATTCCCATTGGGTCTAGTTACACCTTTGATCTGAACTTTAAGGGTTTAAATTTTGCATGTTTTTTACTTTTACTGGTAGATGAAATTAGAGAGAGAATAATCATCTCCATCAGTAAGCAGACCATTGAATATAAGATTTCATGCCTTTCTATTGATTTATAGATATCACCTTCAATGGAGTAATCCTAAGAGCTTCTTCTCTCTTCTGGAAAACACCAGCACTCTGTTCTTTTCAGAACTCTTTGTTTGAAAACAGTTTCTTTGAATTGATCTTGTAAGTCCTTTAAGGCGGAGGGAATGAAGGGAAGTGCAGGAGGCTGAAAAGCTGTAGTGCTCTAGCGATAGCGAGTAAGCGTAATAACTTAGTATGTTAGTGTTGTTGGTAGTATAGGTGCATGATTGTTCATCTATCTACGCCTCAATCTGAAGCAAGTTGATGCCAACTATATATACACACTTACTGATTATATGGCTCCATTTAAGCTTTTAAAATAGAAACAAAAAACATTAGAAGTTCTTTATATTTTCTACATAAGATTGTTTTATCAAAGACGCATATAAGATTTCTCGTTTTACAGAGTCACATTATTTACCAGAGGACAACAAGTTTAATCTGCCGCAGTTTCTGTGCAATGCCATCTGGCCTTATCAATTTCGAAAGATTGATAAACTTGTAAATAAGCTTTCTGGTGATAGAGAAATGGGTGCTGTGGCAACTGCCTTGGGCGATAAAGGGCTGGCGTTAATTCGAACTTGATGATTCAGCTCAATGTACAGCTGAGTAGGAGAAAATGGATTTTCAATACTTTCCAAGAGATCTTTATTTTTACGTATAACATAGACATCGATCTTCTTTACATGTTCTTCAAATTAACAATTTGCCAAGGTCAAAAGGGATGTTGTTTAGCATTCATAAAAGGTTAAGAACATTTAGGGGAGTTTAATATTACAAGATAGAAAAAATGAGTGAGTAAAACGAAAACTCTGAGATCAATCACCTAAACCAAGTAATTTATTTAACCTTTTATACATTAGCAGCTTCTTTTTTTTTTGTTAATTTTTTAGTATGTTATTACCCAGTACAACTGGTTATTTACTCTACTTGGTTATCAAATTAGACTACTACTACAAGTTCAAAGAAGCAAAATGGTTGAATTAAAATGGTCAAAAACACACATAATTATTATTTCTTTCGCGAGCTTCATATCTCAACAATTCATCATTGTTTTATTTATCTATCTAAACTATCATTATCAAAACACACTTTGATGTTGAGTTTCATGTGTTGTTGACATTCTTGAAAAAGATTGGCCAAAATGACTACATTTGATGTTAAAAAATAATAACATAAATGAGTCTTTTCTCAAATGGTAATGACATAAATGAACCAAATTTTTAACGGATGATATAAATGAATCTTTTTTCAAAGTTCAATAACATATTTACGTCTTTTTCCAAAAAAAAAAAGAAGAAGATAATTTAAGTATATTTTTTTTATCATTAACTCATGTTAGTTGATTCAAACTTGCAACTTGCATTTTCTTTTTGGGATGATTATAGTAAAATCTCTTCTGTTTTTTCTCGTCAAACAAATTAATAAAGAAACAAATCTTTTTAGGAAATTGCCGCTCAAGATCCTTTTTTCCCTCCATTTTTTTCTCATTTACTGACAGTACCAATGACAATATTGTACTTTAATTCCTTTTCAGGGGCATTTGAGTAATTTAACTAAGCAAAACAACTTCCTCTTGTTTCTTTACTGAGGAAATAAAAAACCACCTTCGCGAATTTTGTTCTTCACATTTCGGGCTGGAAAACCTTAAACGGCAACTTTGAGAATTAGTTCAAGGAAACTGCAATGGATGCCAACGAGGTGACATTATATGTTGTGTTTATTGTGTTTCGATTATTATATTATTTTGCTGTTGTAATTGTCCCTTCATGGTAAAGAATGCACAACTTTCTTTATTAATTGCTATGCTTTGTTCTCAGTTTTCTTGTCTTTTATTTGGATTTGTCACACCTCAAGCCGAGGATTTTTTTTGAAAATAGCCTATCTATCTCCGCGAGGCAGTGATAAAGTCTTCAGACCCCACTTGTAGGATTTCGCTCGCTATGTTATTGTTTATAAGTTGTTTTTAGTATCTAATATTATATTGGAGTGAAATAGAAGGAGTTTGGGATTGAGGAGTACTAGTATTAGCTTTAAAGTTAGTGATATGTTTTTGATAAAATTCGTGTGTGTTTATTACTATTTGTTGCTCCATTTGTAGGGACGGAGCCAGGTAGGGTCGAGGGGGTTTATCTAAACCCCCTTCATCGAAAAATTACACTGAATATACATTGTTAAAATTATTATTTTTAATGTATATATAGTGTGTTGAAACCCTTGAACTTTTTCGTGTGCTTACTTATGCATATTTTGAATCTTTTAATGGAAATCTTTGCTCCCCCGTTGGGTCTAAGGTAGGGGAGGGGTAACGTCCGAATATATTTTAACTTCACCGGACTCCATTTGTGAGATATATTGTTGTTGTTGTTTCATTTGTTAATGTATTTTTTTGTTGCAGAGATTAATAGCCTTGGAAACTGCATATACAGATGTAGTCTTGAACACAGAGAAGGAGTCAGCGACATGGATTGTGGTGTTGGAAGAGAAAGCTCAACGTTTTCAGAAGGAGCTCCAAGTGGTGAAAGAGAAGGGGCTATTGGTGCTGATGAAGCTCAAAGAGATGATGGATTCTAAGGTGAACTCTATTGAAAACTGTATTTATTGTTTTTAGTATTCTTCTAAAATGAGATGATTATCATAGAAAGATGTTATGCAGTTATACTTGGGTTTAGATAGGACAAGAATTTGATTTAACTCCTTGACATAAGGAGTATTCTTGGGAAGGTGGTTAATTCACACTTATCCTTCTATATACTAGTAGTCCAATTATTAATCTTGTAGTTTCTTGTTCTTCTATCTCTGTTTCATCTGTGTTTCTTATACATAGATTGTCGTATTATTTTGCAATATTTGTCGTTCCTTTTCTCCAGATTGCTATATCATGCTTTATGTAGTATTTTGTGATGACTTTTTCATTTTTGTTATTTCTTTTCCCGAACTGCATTGTTTTGCTTCGTTTTGAGCCGAGGCTCTTATTGGAAACAGTTTCTCTACCTTTCACGGTAGGTAAGGTCTGCGACCCCGCTTGCGGAATTACATTTGGTATGTTGTTTTTGTTAAATAATTGAACAACAATCATCTCCAAACCACAGCAACAATCCCTATCCTTGGTATCATAATACTTGCTCAAACCCTCCGCCATAGTCCTCGAATAACACTAACACCACCGGTGTTCTTTGCTCAAACCAACAAGATTGGCCATGTCGCAAGCATCTGCTGATCTTAGAACCACAGTCAATTTATTATTATTTTTTTGAGGAAGAGAACCACAGTCAAGTTGAGGCCAAAGGAAACTATATTTCACACTTCAACACTACAACTAATCCTTGGAATATTGACTGTTGCGACTCATCATATCACAATGAAGCCGTTCAAGGTACATCCATATTGCCATAACGAGTATGTCTCCATGGTCGATGGTAACAAAAATTTCATATCTTGTACTGATTTGCTCAGTTGCAAACATCAAATAATGATTTTAAGCTCACACACAATCTATGTGCTCCAACTATCAAACATAATCTTATCTTTATTTCAAAAGTATGTTAGGACAATTTATCCTCTATGAGTTTTTTCCTTTCTGTTTCGTTGTGAAGACCTGAAAATAATGACTTCGTTGGTTTGCAGCCAAAAGGTATGGACTGTATGAGTGTCTCATTTTCCTCCACGAGTTCACATGTGAGAACTCCCATTTCCCCTCTTTTTAGTACTTGGTCATCCCCACTTTAAAGTTCTTAAATACGTCTTGAATAATTTCTTGCTACCATTCTCTGAGAAAGACAAGTTTATCTTTTGTAGTTCATCTTTGTCTACTGAAGCACATCTACATTTGTCTCACAAATCAACTCTCACAAGTTCTAGATGGGGGCTTCTTCAATTTATCTCTTGATAATTTTTCTTTATTATGATATCTATTGATGAATACACAAGAATAGGTTATACACGCTAATACCCAAAGATTAGGTCAAAGGCCAAGGAAAATCTGAGGTGAACACATGAGGTATATTTGGGTTCATGTTTATTTTTGGATTATAGTTTAAGTCAGGGTTAACACAAGCATCCAGAATTTTTTGAGAGGCATAGTCTTCTGTAGTGCCAAATAATGTATGAAAGGGGGAGTAGTTATTTTAAAGTGAGGTGAGTAGACGTTTTATTAGATAAACAATGTGGTGACATGCGAAAGACCAAAAAAGTGTCAGAAGATACTCCTCACGTAAAAATGTGCTTGCAGTTTCAATAATGTGACATGCATATATGGTGGAGTAAAAAGATGTTCGAATTTATCCTTCGGGTTGGCCCAGTAGTTTGGGCTTGAGACTTCCATGTTGGAGGTCTCAAGTTCGAAATCTCTTTCCAGCGAAAGCAAGTCTTCTGGGTTGAGCTCGTCGTACCAGGCTTGCCTAGTGCAGGTTACCTCTCCTATGTGGTTTGCGAGCTATTGCATAGGAGTAGGAATTTACCCTGAAAGGGTAGCGGCTGTGGATTCCCCTTGTCATTAAAAAAAATGAAGGATGAAATTTTTGGTATCGGGATGTTTTTCTACTGAAGGATGAAATTTTTGAAAAAGCTCTTTGACTTCATTTTTACCTTTTTAGTGTGTGATCAACAAAGATGCAATAATACAAATTTTTATCTAGAGATAGAACAAGAGAGGGCTCTTACAAATCACTAAAAATAATTTAAAACGGTTTTGAGCTTTCAGAGGTAAATTTATAAAATGGATGTTGATGAGCTTACATGTGAGCTTGTGGAGGTGAAATGGGCCACTCATGCAGTCCACTTTTGTTCTAGCCGCATGCCAACGATGTCTGAGTTTTCAGATTCTTCACAGCAAAATGAAAAGGAAAAATCCAACAGATGTTAGATTATCCTGACATAGTTTGGAATTAGAGATTAAAATATAATTTGATGCTTGTAATTGAGTAGGACCAATATGTGATATGAGTTGTTACCATATATCCTGTAGACATCCTTCTTATGATACAATTGTAAGTTATGCGGCTCCGTTGGGATATGATGAGTGGCACCGGAGTCAATTATCCAAGGATTGGCAGTGGCATTGAAGCCAGAGATGCAATTGGCTTTGGCCTCAAAATGATTGTGAGACTTAGTAAAGTAGACACTTACAACATGGTCAATCTTGTTGCATAAAGTAACGGCAATATAGTTATTCAAGGACTGATAATGAATTTATTAAATGATAAGATAAACGCGAACCTTTTTTATATCTATCTTTGATAAGGAAATATAAACACCAGCTTTTTCCATTCTGATTTTATAAAGCTTCTTGGATTCTCGATTCCCCCCTGGCCAATTATTTATCAGATGTAACCAATAATAATTTTTCTCTTTTCTTTTCCCCTTTCTTTATGTATCATTCATCTAGAAGATTTCTTGCAAACATATTCATTGCCAGTCTCCACTAATTATATTTTTTCCATATCTTATTGTCTATCCTTATTGGCAGATCATTGCAGCAGAGCTGACATCGTTGAGTCAACAGAGGAAGATTGAAGAACTTGAAGCTCAACTTGAGGAAGCAGAAGATATTGTAAGTGATCTCAGGGTTGAATTGAGAGAAGTTCAAGCTGAACTTGAGAGAGTCGCCCGCAAAGAGAAAGAAGAAAAACAATCACAGGATGTTGAAACTACTAATCCTAGACAACTAACGAAGGGGAACTCAACTGTATTGCCTCCACAATTTCAAGATGATTTAGTGACAACTCCTAATATGGAGGTCGATATTATGAACCAGAAAATTGAGGGCGACCATTCTTGTCATACAAAGGTTAACGCAGGAAATCGTTTTGTTGCTAGTTCGGATTTACCATTTATAAGTTTGAGAGGCAAAGCGCTAGAGTTATACCAAAATGGACATACACAGATAATTCATGCTGCTGAAGGAAACCTGTCAGATAGGGAAATCATGCATAACGGAACATTTTCTGAACGTTCTTCAAAGATGGAAAACATGCCAACCAATAATCTCTTGACAGATGACTCAACTGTAGTGAGAGGCAATGCTCCTAGTGATGATCCTTCTGAGATGGCCCAAGGATTGTCCACAGGAAAAGGTGAACAAGGCATGGAGCTAGCATATGCAGAAAGTTCTGAAAATAAACCACAGTCTACTGAGGCTTCTGGTGTTCATTATGCAAGAGGTGAACATGAGGAGTTGATGGGAAAGATGGATCTTTCAGAAGAAGATATTGAAAATGTTTGCAATCATTTGTTCTTTATAAAAGATCTTTGCAGTCAGCTGTTAAAGTCAGAATCAAGGGCGACTGATGTAAACAATCGGGTCCCTAGCAAATCTCTAAATGATAGAGTGATTAAGTTTAAGTACACATATGAAAGAAAGAGAAAAAGAGAATTGTTGAGTGTATCTGACGAGAAAGCTTCAATTGCAGAGCGCTCTCAAAGAAAAAGAATATGTGAAACTACATAGTCTTCTCGAGACAGGGGATAAGTTCAGTGACAGAATCATCTCAGGACAGTTGGCGAATGGCATTAGGTTGCTCAACAGGTTCGTTATTGTTTATATATTGTGTATACCTATCTTTGTTTATATACTAATTTAACTGGTATACCTTCAATATGAGATATATAAGCAAGTGTTCTCTCGCATGAACGTGACGACATGTATAATTTTTAGTATGAGAAAGCAGGCTGGTAGAGCTCGTCCAATTGTTATAATATGCTTTTTCCCATCTAAAAAGAAACAAGAGAAAGGAAAAGTGTCAAATTTGATGTCATTTTGATTATCTAAAAGTTTTAATATATAAAGAGGAGAAAACTTGGATGTTCTGTCTATTTTTAGATCTTTGTGGGAAATTTGCCAGGTATTCTGAGAATATGTTGCAACTCCGTTAAGATTATCTGCTTTCTGGACTTCCTGACAGCTTTCCACAATTTTGTCAGTTCCCAGCATTTAAAAGTTTATACTAAGGAGGCATTATTCTAGTGGCGAAGGCCAAACCTTCTACTCTTAAAAAGGACTAGTTAATACCTTATTCGACCATATCCAGAATTTGTTTATTTTCAGTACTTAATGTCAAATGAAGTATCACTAGAAGAACTTTTTGGATAGTAGAATTTGTGTGACCTGATTCGTTTTTGAGATTGCTTTTGTTAGTATTGTAGAAGCTATTTGCGTTTGGCCAACCTTTCCAAAATATCTTTTTGCGTTATACTACGAAAAATGACATGCAAAGATTCACTTCACAAATAATATGTTTTGAATAGATAAATTGATTTGATATATGCATTATGAGACTCTAGTTATTCAATTTCTTTTCATTAAAATATAAAAGATAAATTCACAAAATATAGAAAGGGAGCATGTTTACGAGATAAATTCACAAAATAGAGAAAGGGAGCATGTTTACGAGACTTTGGTCATAAATGGGTTGTTGACAATTCATGAGGTTAGTTTTTATCCATATGCTAACGGTATTTTTGTCTTCGAAAAATAAAAAAACAGCTTATGGTACTACTATTAAGGGGAAGCTATTTTTCAGTTTCTTTGCCACAACAGAAACATAAGCACACACTTCTAGTTTCCCAATAGTTTGGTCAAACACGCTGTTGAGCTTCTTCATAGAAAGATGTTATGGGAGTTGGAATATTCCATCTGGATATATTTTTCAAAAACGAACATTTTGGAATAATGAATTTATCAACTCTTATGCTAGTTTAATGCTCAGTACTATCAAGTATCGTTAGCATATCGCCCTATTTTTGTTGTCACGCTACAAATTTTGATGGCTGTTAACATGTTAAACTAGTTTAAGGTTTGTGGAAATATGTTGTTTGTCTCTTGGTTGCTCATATCTTCCCTATTTGTTCTCTGCAGCTAATGTGTTCTGTCTAAGAAGTGCTAGTGAAATCGTGTGTGCCGTGTCTTCTGTGCTAGAAAATAAGGAATGTCTTCTGTCAGCTATCTCTGAGATCCACCTTTTGGATATCATGTCATTAAGGATGGAGGTTTACGAGTGAGATGCACGATCCTATTGATAGTTTACAGGCATGATGTCCATCGGAGGTGCATCCAACCTTAAAAGCACTGGATTCATACGAATCCAATAACTTTTTCCCCGATCATGTATTTGTATCAAGAAATCCACTAGTGAATCGAGTTTTTATTCTATATTAACTTGAGATTATTGTGGGAACCGATAAACTTCAACTCCTGGATCTGCCTCTGTTTTCCATTAGGTTAACTATTATCACTGTTGTATTGTTTAGATTTGGTTGCTGTCCTTGTGCAGTATGTAGCTTTTAAACTTACTGGTGTTTATCTTTCCTGTTTAAGTAGTTTAATCATCCTTTTTGAAGAGATAGCTTGGTGTTATTGGTAAAATTACTATCATGTAATCAGGAAGTCATGAATTTGAGCCGTGGGAACAACTTCTTGTAGAAATGTACGATAAATTTGTGTACAATAGATCTTTGTGGTTCAATCCTTTCTCGGAACCCATGCATAGCGGGATGCATGAATTGCTTATGGATGGATAGATGATTTCTATATTTATTTCAACAGACAAAATATAAGCACTTCACTTGGATCTAAAAGGCAAAATGAATAATAAAAAGATTTTGTAAACTATTTAAGAAAATACACCAATTTCACTTTTATGTACCCTCAAATTGAAATATGTTACCGGAGAAGTCACTGGTACTGATTTTGTTGTTGCTGCAATGGTGATGCATTGTTAAACCTTCATTCCCGTAAAGATTATAAAACACAAGAAGACTCCTTACCGCTTCACTCATTTTGTTGGTAAATTCAGTTCAAAGACTGATGAGGAATATTCATAACCCTCATCTCGTGACATTGTATGTTTGCTTTATAAATAATGATTATCTTGTAACTGATGTAGATTTGAAGAGGGAAAATAATATTAACAGTTTGGATTTTAATATATAAATAGCCTTGTTTTATGATTCAGTTAGTATAAGAGTATTAAAGTGCAGCTATTGGTCTTCAAATTCTGCCATTATATAATTAAAATATTCGTATTTAATTAGATATTTAATCTGATTTTAATTTAGAGAAGGACAAAATGGTAATCCAACTTTAGACTTAGGATCTTCTCACTTTTAGTATAATACTAATTTCTGGACACGAGTGTTGCACGTGCGTCTTCGTGGTTCTTTCTCTTATTCTCCAATTCGCGACTTCTGCTTTGCCGCCTCAACATACATGTAACATTGTGGTACTGGTGAACCACACGAACAATTCAATCTCCTTTCTCGAAGGTTGTCCTATCAATGCAGAACCTACTTTGGTAGGGCTCTTACTAGCATAAAAAAATTTCGTTGAAGCAATGCCAATGGTTAAGGTTTTAGATGAAGGGATTGATTGTTCTGTTTATTTGTTTGTTAGATTTTGAAATCGATGAGGAAGCTAAGGAGATGCCTTGTAAACATCATTTTCATTTGATTTGTATTGACAAGTGGTTGGGGATAAATGGATCATGTCCAATTTGTAGGTATAAGATGTCGTTAGATGATCAATGTGAGAAAAAAGATGATGCAAGCGATGAAGATGAAAGAGATGATGATGTGGCAATGATATGGAGGAAGATAGATTGTTATCTATTTTTCATATTGTCATTAGACGAGATGCTATAGACATGACAATATCGATATCAGAAGTGCCTAGACATGTTTATCATGTGTTTATAGGCGTCAGAGATGGCGATCTATTCGATGTTAGAGATGGTGGTGTATCTGAAGCTAGAGATGGCGATGAATTTGAAGTTGTAGATGGTGGAGATGTCGATGAATTTGAAGTTAGAGATGACAATGAATCCGAAGTTCAAGATATGGTCATTGATAACAATTAATTTGGTTATTTTCCTTATTTGTTTTTGGCGTTTTCTAAGTAATTGAAATATAAAAAATTATTTGTAAAAAATATCATGCAATTTTAATTAGGATGACGATCTATCTAAAGCTAGAGATAATGTTGAATGCAATGCTACAGGTTGTGGATATTGTTGGTTCATATTTGAAAAAGGAGAAAAAGAAAATGATGCAAATGTGAAAATTAAGATTTGGTAGTTGACCAAAC
>JBCEWC010014371.1:0-14416 GCA_038996855.1 Solanum aculeatissimum
AGTTTAATATAGTATTATAAATAGGGTCTCAATGTAATAATGTAGACAACAATTCAATAATATTTTCTCCTATATTTATCACAGTTGTCAATAAATGCAAAGAGACATTTCTTTTGGATAAAGAGACTAACAATATCAGTTATGTGACTTGTCACACTGCGTGCTTGCCACTTCAATGCTTTGTCTCCAATCTCACAGATAGTACTGTGAAGCGCTGAAAATATAATGCCTACTTTCTCTGAACAGCAGTCGGTGCTAACATCTACATCCCACCTACCAAAAAGACCAAGGGATTTGAATCAAAAGACAAATGAAATCATCAAGGAATATTTAGAAGAAAGAAAATATGAAGGAAAAACATTACTTCTTAAACAACTGAATTAGGTTGTTCAATTCTTCCATAGAACCTCCTACATCAAAGAAATCATCAATCACTGTAGTAAGTACACCATTCTTGGCCCATGACATGCGGGCATCAGATAGTTCAGGTTGAAAAATTGTGGCTGCAGCAGAAAAGTAGCAGTATGCAGATTTCTCTCTGGCGAACTTCAGTGTGTCCAATCTGTTTTGCATTAACCACCTGTGATCACAAAACACTTAAATCTGATCATCAGGCAAGCTACAGCAAGAAGAAAGCTCTTTGCATTTTGATATCATAACTTTTCCTACAGGATAGAGACCAATCCGCTGGCAAGCAATGAGGAAAACAAAATCAGAAAACTCATGAGCCAAAGGTTGCATTTGAATTGAAATCAACTTTCATATTTGTCATGTACAGAAGTTGTTGAAAGAGAAGAAGGCAAACAAGGAAAGAAACAACATTTGGGAGCAGTAATACGTGCTTTGAGCTTTTCCAGTTTTCTTCAATAAATATACCACCTCTGACGTAACTATTATAAACCAACTCAGGGACAACTGGCTCCACGTAGTTATCAAGGTTCAAAGAGGTACGAACCTCTCAAGTTGTTTTAATTCGTTGCAGTGAATAGATTGGCAAAAGTTGAAGTCTTCTACTGCCAGGGTTAAGAAATCTTTGTTGCCAAAATTTGATGAACTGTCCCAAAAATGTGATGAAAAAGAGTAAGTGACGAAAAGGAGGACAAGATAACCAAAAAATCACAAAATCAGTCCTCAAAAATTTTGAAGAAGTTACCTATATGAAGTTTTTAGGACTCTGGTACTATCTACATCATAGTGCTTTATATTTCTCATGTTGGTTACTCGTTCTAAGTTCGCATGAGAAGGAAACTTAAGAACATCATCCACCTAAAAAATAAGCAACAATAGCCGTTGACCCTAGCCCAAATAGGCAATAACAATATTATGAGCTAAACATATTGCAACTTATGGCAAGTACCTGTGCATGGATCTGTCTGGTGAGTCCGTTTGGATGATAAAAATCACCTGATAGTCTCTGTCTCAATGATTGTAAGGATGATGAGTTCAATGTCTTTGAAACTGGTTGATCTGTAGCAATGATCATTTCTAAAGCTTGATATAAATTCAACATGGTATATACGTCATTCAAATGCCCACAATGTTGCTCTTGCTCCAGAAACTGAGCTACAGGATCTATAATGCAGACAAACTCGTCAAAACTATGTGAACAACAAAAAACATTATAACCAAAAAAACTGATACAATTACAAATGAGTGAGGTACCAGAGGAGACATTATATCCATATCCGTGCAATATCCTGAATGCCATAGAACAAGTGGCAGCACTTGTGAAGATTTCATCCTCCCCCTGCAGCCAGCATCTTTTTTGTTTTGTGGCTAATGTCATGACTTGTAAAAATAAAAACTTACATATGTGTAGGCTTGGAGAGATTCAATCTAACAGGGTTAATTTTTTTCTACAATCCCAAGGATATCTGTGGTTTTAAAGGCTACCTGTATGTTTCATCCAATACATTGTGAATTTCCTCAGCAAAATGCCGACAAATTCCTAGTTTTTTGAGATTATCGACCGTACAAAGGCGTGCATGTATATTTATTGGATAGATAGTTGGAACTGAAAGAAAGATAGGCATTAGACAGGTTGCTTCAACATGTCATCCTAACTTTCACAAATAAATAAATGTGCAAAGATTTTACCAGCATTCCCAAACTTTTTCAATGCACAGCGAAGGTAATCGAGGCAACCAGAATCATGAAAGCGAATAAGAGAAGCAGCTGTAGTAGATGGTGAATTGAGCAGTGAACCATTCTTCCTCTGATACTTCATAACCATTTTCCAGTCCTGAAGTTCTCCCATTCCCTCTGACATATAAGCGAGGTAAGCATTAAGCTCCAACGAGCTGCTGTCATACAACCTAACATGAAGAAGGAATCTTCAATGAAAATATGGATAAGATGATGTCAATATGAAATTAGAACAGAATTGGTTTTCTATCTTGAAGAACTTTATTTTTCTCATTGAGGCATAGTAAGTTAGTCACGAGACTTCTTTATCAAAATAAAAAAAAAGTTAGTCATGAGACTCTATATGATACCCATCTCTTTGGCAAGTTTGAACAATACTATATTTTTAACACACTTAGTTAGACCCAACCACAGAAATGCCACATCAGATTTATATAACTGGACTAGAAACCACATTTTTAGTTCATATAGAAATAATCTAGGACATACCTTCTGAGCAGGATATCCCTTTTATGAAGCAGTTCATTAAGGACTCTTGATTCTAAATGAAGCTTCAAACCTAAGTTTCGAGCATATTCAAGCATGCCAGGGAATATGACATCAAATCCAATAGGAGAATATTGGTCCTTGCTGGTAGCATAAGCAAAATTTAACTCGATAAAACGTAATCCTGCAACAACAATATGCAAGGGTGTGAGGAACATAATTAAAATGGAGTCATAGGTAAAGAAGATTCTAATCCATACGCACCCCTGGTGATTAATTGTTCACCAATCCCCCATGTTTTAAGGGCAAGCACACAAGCCAAAGTAGAGGAAAGAACATCTTTAAGTAAGAGGGGTTGGTGATGCGGAAGCCCCCATGATCCATCTTCAAGTTGATTATGCAACACCCAGTGTAGGCACTCAGGGAAACATGGGACTTTAGCAGAATGTGGAGAAGGGACCATTGCAACCCAGGCAGTGTCGTACGAAGAAACGGAAAATTCAACTTTATCGAAGAGTTTCCTAATTCTTTCTTTGGTCGCCTCATAGCACTGCATTAATTCAGTTTTAGTACAAGATTAATCATCTGAGCCAAACCAATATATATTCATAGCTAGGTAGCACAGATTAAGGGGGATCATACCTGAGGAGCAAATTCCGGTCCTCGGGTAGCATCAACTACACAAGCTGCTAAAACAAAGAATAGGACGACAATTTTTTAAGAGAGAGAAAAAGACACAAGCAGGTAAGACGTACCAGAGGAATGGGAAGGTTGGGGGTGGCGACAAGCAACAGTGTTGGGTGCGAGTGTACTTGTGTGACGAATCGTCTGATGTTTAACAACTACATACATATATCCAAAATTCAGTGGGGAGAAAAAGAAAATAGAAAACTTGTTGAGTTGAGTGAAAGAGCGCAAACCTGAAAGATAAGAAGAGGAGGCGGCAGGAAAAATAAAGGCAGCAGACATGATCAAATACTTCTTTTGCTGTTGTTGTTTGCTAAAAGACCAAAAGAAGAGGTGTTTTTGGATATATACACTTATTACAAATGGTATAAAACAGAGCATTGTGCTCCCGCATCTTACACTGGTTACAAGACAAGTTTTTTCCCTTTTCCCCTTGTAATTATAATATATAATTATTTCCTAGAAATAAAATAGTACTATACATCACTTAAATTTTTAATTGTTTAGAAAATCATTTCAATTTTTTGTAAAAAAAATTTCCCTCATCATTTAGGTTCTGGACTCTTATTTATTTTCCCATACCCTTTTGGATTATAAATTGTGGGGTAACTATTTAAATAACTATCGTCAATATTTACTTTGACTAATATACTAAGAACAAAATAATAATATTTATTTGATATAATTCTAATAATAAAATAAATAGGGGTACAAAAATATTGAAATTAGTTATATTAAAATCATCATGCTTATCTACTATTTGCTTTGAGGTATTCAAGGACAAATTGATTTTTAATTGCCCAATTGACACGTGTGAAGGAATCGATATTGAATTTATTTGATCTTTAGTAATGCATGTGAGAATTGGTCATTGGGATTTTTAGAAAGTCATTTATTCTTAAACGGTCAAATGAGGGTACAAATATTTTATTTATTACATTACAAGTTAAAAATAAATTGAGTGACTAAAAATGAAAGTGATATGTGTTTCTTGATTGTTACTTTCCATTTGAACCAAGGGAGGCAAAGGTAATAAAATTTAGGGAGTATGAGCGTGATTCATGAGGTTATCCAAGTATGCACACGGAGTAAGCCAACAAATCCCTTTTTTTGCCCAACTTACATCATTGAATATCTCCATTTATCTTCAGCCACTTATTCTCTCTTTCAATTTCTTTGCCAATAGGGTATACGTACAAGTCTGTAATTTTCCTAAATTTAAATATAGTTTTAAGTAGGATACCCTAAAGTCTCGTGAATTGTTTTCAAACCTCTAAAAACAAAAAGTCAAAGCTTGGTGTATACATTGACAACTGACTGGAAGAAAATTTTGGCTACTATATTTTCATATTATTGGTTTGTATTTGGCGGTGCATGCAACAAGTTACATCTTTATGCTGACAAGTGTTATTAGAAAGAAATTGCTCATAGGTATCTAGTGAAAGTAGATATTAGAAAAGCCTATAACTATATGGAATATAATTTTGATTGAATACAAATTTTCTAGCAAGATAGTTAACCTTATAATGAGTTGTATATCTACTGTTAATTATTCTTTGCTTATTAATGATGGACTAACCCAAAAATTTCAGGCAAAAAAAGGTCTTAGACAAGGAAATTCCTTGCCTCTTTGTTTTAGTGATAGAATATCTAAACAAAACTATGAAGCAGTTGAGACATGATCCCAACTGCAAGTACCATTTTAGATGTGGAAAAATGAAGTTGGTTCACATTATTTACTGGTTGTAAAATAGATACAATATTCATATAAATAATGATACATGTTTTTAATTATTTCTCTAAAATAACTGGGCTCAAGGATAATATGAAGAAAAATTCACTCTACATACATGTTGAGATGCAATTTACTTTTAAAAAATGCCATTTAAAAAACTTCAAAATACTTAAGTGTGCCCTTTTCCTAAAAAAAAATCACAATACAACAATGTATGCCAATTATGGAGAAGATGGTATAGCCAGAACCAAATGATAGTTCTCCAAATTTCTACTCTACAGTGACAAAACTCAATTGATCGATAAAAAGTGTTATTTTTTTGAAATGTAAACATCCTGGGTTCAAGTATTCATATTCTGTCAAAAGATGATACAATTAATTACTAGTTTATGTATAAAAAAAAAGAATTGATAATTTAAAAAACAGCCAAAAAACCCACCTTTGGCTTGAGAGTATCTTTGTATGCCACAATTAGCAGAGAATTTGAATGTCATAAAATTCCATTTGTGAAATAGAGCTACAATCAGCAAGCCTCTTTGGGTTCTAAATAAGGCACTCTTTGAGTTAAGTGTCAAAAATTAGTATTAAAAAGACACACAAATTATTCATGCCTTTACAATACCAAATTCCTTGAAAACATCATTTTATATTATGATTAACATTATATGGTAGACTAACCATAGCCCCGAAACATCAACTTATATTATGCCTAAAATTGTATGGTATACTAATCATAGTTAATAAATTACATAATAAAAAAATTTATGTGCTTGAAGAATGTGTTATATGTATTTCAGACACTTTCTCACTTGCGCCCAATCTCATAAAATATGAAAATCTTTATTGCATTGGATAAGTGAAAACAGAAACATTAGCTTTGAAAGGATGAATTCAAGTGGATATCCAAGAGAGCTAAAAACAATAGGTCAAAGCTGGTGTACTGAGGTTTATTTTTGCTGCTACCATTTATCAGCATTGATCTTCATCACAAAATTAGACAGATTATGCCTTAGTTTCACATTCAAAGACAAAAGAAAAGTAAATGATCAAGAATCCTAGATAGATTGAATAATTTTTCTACTTAGACAGATACTATGTGTATTTACTATAATAAATTAAATAAACACTGACATCTATTGCTAGAATCCAAATGAAACTAGTGCTTTGTAAATATTATATTTAGTTGATGTAAAAGTATTGAGTCAATTAACTTTTCAATATTTATTCACTCAATTGACACCACACAGGTCAGTTGGATCCGTCTACGTAACATTCTCACATAATTTTTATTTATATTTTTTTAAATAATTCAATATTTTTAAAATTAATGAAATAACCAATAGGCGTTAACAAAACTCAAAAAACATTATTTATGATTAAACAGTACTTTAGCCTGTCTTAGTCATTCGAAAAAGTCATAAGCCTTCAAAACGTCATAACTCTTTGAAAATTTCACAAATTTTCAAAAAAATCACAAATTTTCGGAAAAGTCTAAATCTTTTGAAAAAGTCACAATTCATAACTCTTCGAAAAAGTAACAACTTTTTGAAAAGGGTACAACTCTTTGAAAAAATTACAATCTTCGAAAAAGTCACAATTCTTTAATGTGAAAAATTATTCGTGTTTAAAATATATTAAATTGACTTTTAAGTTGGGATATTATAGTAATTTCTTTAGGAAAATTATAACTTTTTGAAAAAGTCACAATCCTTCGAATAAGTCATAACCCTTCGAAAAATTCACAACTCTTTGGAAAAGTAATAATCTTTCGAAAAAGGCCCAACTCTTCGAAAGAGTCACAACACTTCAAAAAAGTCATAATTTCTTAAAAAAGTCTAAATTTTTTGAAAAGTCACAATCGTTTAATATGAAAAATTATCTGCTATTAATGTAATGTAATATAATATAATTAAATAAATATAATATAAAATATAAAAAGTAGATTAAATTGATTTTTAAGTTAGAAATATTATAGTAATTTAATATTCAAGTTAGAGAATTCCATCACGACAAATCGATTCTATCAAGAAATAATGTTATAATCCAAAAATATTATTGAAGATAATTAAAATTTTGGTAATATTATATTAATAGAAGTTGCTGACATAAATTGATAATGCTAAATTTTCTATACGGTAAGAATTTGATAATTTTAAAATATTTTATTAGTTTTAATATCTAATTTATAAATTTAATTAGATTAGGGTCGATTAGTTCAGGCTAACAGAAGAGCGATATATCAATTGCAGTCGGGTCGTCGCCGACTGTGCTACGGCCATTATGCTTCTCACTGGCCGCTTCATGCTCAGGTCTCTGTCTGCTGCGTCATCACCGTCAACCAATACCCTTCAGGAAATTGCCTCTAACCACCCTGCAGGTCTGAACGGAAGTACTACTTAAAAAACCAATAGTAATTACTAGGATACAATTGCATCTGAACTGATTAAATTGGTTCTGCAGGTGTTGCAAAAGTAGTGCTTAAAAAGGGGAAGACACAACTATTTAAGGATGGAAGTCCCATGGTTTATAGTGGTGCTGTTGATAGAGTAATTGGTAGACCGCCGCCCGCAACTGGAGATATTGTCCTCGTTGCTGATGGCACAGAGAAGCCTATCGGCTGGGGTTTTTACAATTCTACTTCTATGTTCCGTGTCCGGCTCATGCAGCAAGAAGAGGAAACTGCACAGTACTATCTGATCCCTTTTTTGTTGCAACCTATAACTAGTATATGAATACTCACCACCTTCATTGTTTATGCTTGGTCTAAAACGGTGCAGAGACCCTTCTTGTGCGCTTAATCCAGAAAAGCTACTGGAAACAAGAATTGCAGCAGCTGTTATGTTGCGTCAAAATCTAGGGCTTCCTTCTGCTCATACTAATGCATATCGTCTTGTTAATAGTGAAGGAGATAGGTATATTCATCACTCTCCCCAACTTCTACACTTCCCTTTATTGTGAATTGTGTCACTTCTTATTTATTGAACTTACATTGTTACTAAAGATCATTTTATCATGTCTACGGAGATGAAGTGTTTGGATAATTGCACAACTGACTTATATGGCGCACTCACATGCTTTACAGATGAATGTTTTAAATCATGACCATGGTTTCCATGCTTCCATTGGTTATTCCGCAAAATTCATTTAGTGTTTTTGGCTCTGTTGGAATATCAACCTTAGACTTAATGCTTCTCAGCAACTACTTGGCCACACCCTTGCGTGCTGCTTTGCAGTTAAATATTACTGATTAGGGACTATGGTACTTGGTTGATGCAACTATTCTATGAAAAAACAGGGACATTTCCATCAAAATAAAACAAAAAAATGCAAGGGATTAAATGGCGGGGAAGGAGAGGGAGGACTGCTAGTTGCAAGTGTTAGATGGAAAACTAATAAATGATTGTGATAGCTATTTCTTACTTGGAAAGAATTAGTCAACCTTTGTAAATTAGGAAAGTTATAGGAGTTATAATTTTTTTTTATGGAAGTTTAGTTATAGGAGTAGTTTAACTCATAATATTATGCTCCATATCTTCTAAGATGTAAACATGTAAATCATTCTATGATAGAATCCATAGGATATTTTCATCAATTTTTCTCTCCTCTTATCTACAGATCACAACTTTTGACTTATCCTCATTGGGAGATGTTCCACATTTCATTTGGCTAGTCAGTAATTTTTACTCTAGGTGATGTTTGACTCATTATCAAGATGCTCTACCTGAAGGAAAAAAAACTTTCAGGCACCTTTATCGAGGCAATGACATAAAACTGGTGCATTGTATTCGTGATATCTACCTTGATGATGGTAGAAATTCATAGGGAAACCATCAAGGCCTGGGGTTTTGTCACTAGCACACAACTTGAATGCTTCCAGAACTTAGTCTTCCTTAAACTATCTCTGTAAACAAACCTTCTCTTCTTCATTAACTCCTTCATATCCCCGATTGAAACCTGGCCTCCATTGCTCTAGTTTCTTATAAAGCTTTTGATAGAAAAGCTTACAATCATCTGCTTGATCTCGTCAGGTTCAGTGATAGACACCTCTTCTGTTTCTAGTTTTTCCGTTGTATTATATCTCCTGTGAGCTGTGGCAACTTTGTGGAAGTATTTGGTGTTCTTATCTCCCAATTTCAACCACTGTATTCTTGACCTTTGTCTCCATGATACTTCCTCCATCCTAGACACTTCTGCAAAATCGTTCGTGAGATTGACTTTGTGAAGAATCTCATCCTCATCCAGGGGTCTTAATTCTTGGATTTCTTCAAGGTTGGCTATCTGATTCAGGATGTCTTCCTTTTTGTGTTTCCAATTGCCTCTGTTTTCAAACCCCCATTCCTTTAGTTTTCCTTTCAACATCTTCAGCTTTTTGGCCAGCATATAGGAAGCTGTACCAGAGACTGAAAAGGATGTCCACCATTCTATGACTCTCTCTTTGAAACCCTCCATTCCCATCTACCACTATTCAAACTTAAAATAGGTTTTCCTTGGAGACAATTCTCCACAATGCAAAACTAAGGGGTTGTGATCCTCAACTGTTCAAACTTAAAATAGGTTTACCTTGGAGTCAACTCTCCACAACGCAATTAAAATAGGAAGAGCACGCTGTCTGATCTGTGGAAACACTTCCTCCCACCAATTAGAATATAGGAATCTGTCTATTCTTGAAGCTGTTGTGTGGTTCTCCCCACTTCTCCAAGTAAAAGATTCTCCAAATAAAGGAGGATCAAATAATTCCATCTCATTAATCCAATCAGTGAACTCTGTAATTGCACCAGATGGACTATGACTATCAGTCCTCTCATTAAGATACCTAGTGACATTGAAGTCGCCACACACGACCCATGGCCCATCACAAAAAATTGCTAATTGTTGTTAGCTCCTCCATTAGTTCTCTTCTGATCACTCTATTACAGTCAGCATAAACAACACTTGGAAACTAGAAGAGATTCTACACTATGCCAATCAATTTACATGTAAGCATCTGCCCAACTACCCCTACCAACTCCCCCTTCCCATGCCTCTTATCCCACGTCACCATTATCCCCCCACAATACCATTTTTTCAGGATGACTTTCCAAATTTGTTCAATAGCTCAAGATCCCAACTCTGTAATTGCTGCTTACAAAGAATGAGCTAACTGAGATTCAAAATTCAGAAGAAACATGCATGATTGGGAAGTGAATGAACTGCTAGATTTTTTTGCAAGACTCCAGCATGATCACGTCAATCCCATGGAAGTATACAAGCTCAAATGGGGGCATTACAGCATGGTGAATTACACAGTCAAGCAAGGTTACCTTCAATTATGCTCTAGAAATCCCATGATAGACAATTGCCACTGGAAGCTCATTTGGAGGATACTGCCTCCTAAGCTTATATGTTTTACATGGACGGCTCTATATGAGACATGTGTTGCTCAAGACAACCTGAAGAATAGGAAAATCCATCTCCCAAGCATATGTTATTATATGTAAAAAGCAGGCTGAAAGCACGATCAACCTTCTCCTTCATTGTGAGGTGGTCTCAGACATATGGAACATGATTTTTGCCTCGTTGGTCTCAAATGGACCACACCCCTCTCTCAGTTAAGGATGCTGATGTGATTTGGTGCCTATGGGGATTTGACAAAGCCAACAAGAAGATCTGGAACATGGTTCCTGCTTGTATTTTTTGGTGTATCTTGTAAGAGAGAAATAGGTGATATTTTGATGGGTAGTCAAACTCCTTTAGGTTTTTTGAAGGCAAAGTGTTTTGCCAATCTGTTTAGTTAGTCCAATTTGTACCCGGTTATTAATGCGGAGCATCTTTTGGACTTCATTAGCTCACTAATTCTGGCTTATATAGGTTTCATTTGGTCAGCCGGTCATTTTCCATAGGCTCAAATGCCATATCTTGCAGTTTCTTCATCTTCTTGATGTCTTTTGTTATTTCTACTCACTTCAAAAAAATTTTACTTTAGTTAATTTGATTAATTGTGAATATTATGTTATTTTGTTCTACAAAATTAAGAAGATTTAGCAATGCCTTTTTTTTTTGGATGACAAAGGGAACCCGCAACCACTATCCTTTGGGTGCGCACAGGGTAAAAACCGTTTCCCATGCAATAGCTCTTAAACCACACAAGAGAGCTAACCTGCAAGCTTTCTGTGAAGAGAGATGCAAATACAATGGCTGACTTTTTTTCAGATTGCCCACATATTTGAAGGAATTAGAAGTCTTGCGTGTATACTTTCAGACCTTTCTTGGTGCAAGTATGAAATTCTACGTATAAAAAAAAAGAAAAGAGAATGGATTCTGGAGTCTAGTAAATCTTTGTTTGTTGCAGCTAGTTGTGGGGAATTAGGACTACTTCAAATAGTTCATTTTAACTATGGGAGAAGTTTGAAACTTTTAAAGTTATTCATATTGAAGAAAAATTCGTATAGCCGGAGCATGCATGTCTTTAGGGAAAAATATGTGTTAGAAATACACACGTCAAGTTTTATGGAGGTTGTTAATGTCTTGCATTTTTTTCAGTGATAATTTCAATGATCTTATGTGCTCGAAAATGTCATTCATTTACTTCAATTGCAAGGAAATTAAATTTTACTTATTACAAATATTACCGGACGACAGACTATCAGGCCTTATTGTTGATATCTTTGGAGATTTAGCTGTAATAGCTTCATCAGCTGCTTGGGTGCAGATGTACCAGCACCAGATAATGGATTGCTTGAGTAGATTAAATATTATCAAAAGGATAAGCTGGAGGCCAACTGTTGAAATCTTAAAGGAAGAAGGCTTAGATCTTTCCGATTTGAAAAAACCAGATCTAATCATACCTCAAACTAGGGTTAAGGTAAGATCTATATTCATATGGATATGTGTGCTTATCAGATATCTTTTGAAGTCTAAAGCCAATTCAAATATTTGTTGGAGGTAATAAAAAACTAAGATAAGCAGCATGATACTATCGGACATGAAGTCCTGTTAGTATTTAAACTTTCGATGCTAGGTTTTGCAAAGTGCAATCTGAATTCCGTCCTACGGCTTTCAGAGGGTATCCTCTGTTGTTTATTAAGGAGGCATCAGAAGTTTACTTTCCCACACTTTGCGTGGTCATGAAAAACGAATCAAAATATGATTGAATACTAATACCATAACATTATTTATAAAATTATTTGATGGAATGAATTTGATGAGAAACATTTTAGGTTAAATATGAAAAAGCCAATTTAAATAGGTATATATGATTTGAATTAGAAAACCATGTATTAAAACCCAACACAAATTTGGTGGAGGATCAAAACTCTTCATAATAAGAGGAAAATCAAATAAGATGAAAAAAAATTAATGTGACAAGAAATTTGCATCTAAAAGTATAATATGATGGAGAAACATTTAAAAAAGATTCATTAAAATGTCAAGAAAGGAATAGAGTTCTATTGAAACATTATTTGCTTACTCTCTTATCTTTGGCAAGGAAAATTTTACAAGGTAATTAACAATAATTTAGTTAAAATGTAATTTCAAAATAATTTAGTTAAAATGTATTTGATTCATGTAACTCAGCAATCCACAACCAGAATAAGGACAAAAGATAAAGATAAAGATTCCAAAAATACAAGAAAGTAGCCAGTAGGCGCCTAATGTTGACACTTCTCCTCTTAACTTTCTATCTAAAAATCCTAAAAGATAATCGGAAATTCATGGAAAGGGATTTCAATTATTAGGTGAAAAGAATAAAAGAAAGGAACAAAGAAGATATGAACTCAAAATTAGTTCTAGAGCAGCTTAGACAAGAAGAAAAAATTGTTTTTGTCTCTCTCTTTCTTCTAATGTTTTCTTTTCCTTTCTCTTCTCACGCTAAACATGATGCCCTTAACATAAGATTCAACTTTGTCGATAGCTAATACATGAATGCACTTAAAAGAACTGGTGCAAGATGGGAAAGCCTGTGATCATGTTAATTGGGAATTTCTGGATTTTATTGTGTTGAAGATGCATTTCAGCGCAAGATGGAGAAAGTAGATCTAATATTGCATTCAACTGTCAGATTTTTGGTCCTTGTGAGCAGAAATTCGTGTGGCTTCTTGGGTAGCTCAAGAGGAGTGTGACAGGGAGACTCTATGCCCCATATGTTGTTCATATTAGCACAAACTAAGCTTATGGTTGCACAAATTTTAAAAACTGAGGACCAAATCACAACTTCTGAACTAATTTAGTGACTGATTCTATGACTTCTTGTATGATCTACATTTAACATGTGAGCTATGCCTTGCATTGGAAACGAGAGTTTGAGAATTAAGAGCATTATATGCTTAAGATTTAAGTCGTGGTATGCAATGTGGATATCCTTTTCAGTTATTGCATGGACTTTTCTGTTAAGCATCAATCCATGCTGCTGAAAGATTTGTTAACAGGTTTACTCTTTTTTCTGGTTGAGGTTATGGAGAATCGAATTTCATATTTGATATCCATGGATGGCCAAAAGACAGGGTTTTATGCCGATCAACGTGAAAACCGTTGCTTCTTATCTACCATTTCAGAGGGTCGTAGAGTTCTTGACATATGTTGCTATACTGGAGGTTTTGCTCTGAATGCAGCATCTGGTGGTGCTCTGGATGTTATTGGTATCAATTACTTCCATTTTCTTGTCAATTGTTATATGTAAATTTAAGTTACTACTTTGCATGTGTAACTTACGCAATAAGATAACGACAATAACTACTACTTATTGGGGTAATACTTAGATGGCCACTCAATATTTATTTTATTGCTCATAAGTTAGTGACACTTTTTCGAAATAATGAAGTCACTCAACTTTGTCCAACTATGATCGGAAATCACTAAACATTTTTTTTTTTTTGCAACAGAAGAAGTCACTCTGCTTTGTCTAAATATCATAAAGATAATATTATGTCCAGTTATTCACCATCACCAATATCATAAAGATAATATTATGTCCAGTTGTTCACAATCACCATGTCTCCTTTGCATACCCAAAGTTACAAAATATTGTTTTGTGACTTTGGTGATATTTAGTTAAAGTTGATTTGACTTTCAGTACAAACAACTACTTAATAGTAACTTTGGTGCAATAGTGAAGGTTGAGTGATTTTTGTTTTTTGCTTGCTTTTATGCCTTAGCACAGAAAGTGAAAAATTGTAGTATCTAATCTTTCCCTAGATCAATAAGTTAAAATCATAAGGAAAATTACATTAGATCCCTCCCTCCACAAAAACTTGTCCACTTAACTTAGTTTAACACTTTAACTTTAAAGGCGTTTGTGTAACTCCCTATTTAGTATCCTAGTTGGAAAAGGAGTCTAATATAGTATCTATAAATAGGGTCTCAATGTAATAATGTAGACAACAATTC
>JBCEWC010014372.1:0-14416 GCA_038996855.1 Solanum aculeatissimum
GCATGGGTAACTTGCATTATGGTTTATTCATGGATTTCTACATGATTTATGATGAAATGTCTTTCAAATTGTGAAATTAAGTCTTGATTCCATTACCTATGTTCTCTTATCTCATTCATGACATGTGTATGTATTAGTTCCTATGGAACCCGTGATGGAAACTCTTGATTGAAACTCATGTTCAAGTAATGTTTATGACTTGTGATCACAATGTCCCATGCCATGGCTCTTTGAGCATAATGGGTTCTTTGCACCATAATAACATGTAATGATGCTTGCTTGCAATCCCATGTAGATGAGCTACTCCATTGCATTGACATGGAATGTTCATGAAATGTTTTCTTGAACTTCATGAGGCCTATGGCCTACCCATGCACATGATTCTTGAATAATGATTTGACATGACTAATGATGCTTGATTTTTAAAGAATGTTATCTCTGGTTTTACATGAAGCATGTATATGTATATGTACGTATTCTCGTGGGATGAGACTTAGAGCCGAGGGAGTAGGTAGAAAAATGGGGTTTAAGCAAGGCCTCGCCTATTCCGTCAAACCATGTGCCACCATGTGTATATAAATCCCCCGATAGGGATTTCATGTCATGTTTATCCCTTGTTTAAGGGTGTCATGGGCTCTACTTGGCATGTAGGCCGGATCCGGATAGTGGCTCGTTCGGGTCACTCATGTTGTCTGTTGAGGTTACATCCCCGCTATATATGAACCTAGGATTTGCATTTCATACATCATGGCATGGCATATTGTTATACTACTCTTTGGCTACATACAATCCTTTCATATATTGTCCCCTTGTCATGTTTCTTGGTCATACTATACTTGCCATATGCATTTCATGCCCGCATACTTAGTGCTTAATTGTGCTAACCGATATTCTTTTCTACATGTTCTAACCATGTAAGGGACGAGGGTGATATCTATATTCTTCCAGACGACGTTTGATTTGTTGTTGAAGAAGTTTCTAGTGGTGATCCCTCTTGTTCAAGGGCAATAGCCACCATCTATCTATTTCTTTATATTCATGTATTTACTTTCTTGACTTGAGGGTGAGCCTCAAACATGTCGAGGCCCCGCTCATCTATGTAGAGGCATTGTTGGACAAAGTTATACTCTTGTACGTTTGACTTGTATGTTGAATATTTGGCAATGTAATATGATGCTATTTCACTTGATTTATGATCATGTCTCTATGTTATGATAATGACTTGAATGTTGAGTATGATGAATGACTATATGCTATGTGCAAGCATGTTTATCCCTTTCCCGTACTGTCCCCATAGCTTGAGTCCCAATTCCCCGAATCCTTAGAACTTATATTCTATGTGTTAAGCGTCTGCATTTCTGAACAGATGATAAGTGTAATGATTCTATGATGGCTTGATCGAGGGTCTTTGGGTCTTCTTTCACCATGTCACATCTAGGCCCCCTATTCGGGTCGTGACATTTCTATATTGACTGAATTGAAATTGCGAGTCTAAATATCTTAGTTAAGTAACTTGAGCACTAACTGAGCATTTGAAGCATATTATTTTTCTACATATATACCTAATGAGCATCCTATTTTTTATGTTAGAAGCATGATTGAGTGAAGTCTAAATTACCATTTGAGTTTGAGTCATGATTTTATGCTTGATGGATTACCCTGATTAGTTGAGTTGTTGATTGATTGAGTTGAGTTAATTTAAAATAATCCAAAGAGATGATTTTTGAGTTGATTAGCATGAGCATGTTTTAGTCTTGGGAGGAGTATTGAGTACCGATATTAGAGCAAGTAAATAACTACTCTAACCCATAAACTATGTTGCCAGCGCAGGATAGTGTGCAGTTAATTCTGGTGACTCATGTCTCAAAAAGATGGACATTTAGCTTGGATCTGAGAGAGAGTTGATCTTCCTTTAACTTGGCAAGTATACGACGGGCATGGAAAGGATATCACCTTCATTGTGCATCACTAAACTAAAGTGGTGGAATTGGATGTCGTTTAAGATAAACTCTTAAGAAATACTTGATTGAGCATATAATATTTTAAACTGAGTTGCACAACACGGAGTCTATTTTCATAGCATGATTCTAAACTTTAAAGTTGCATAGTTATTTAGTTGAGTTATGAGTTGATGAGTTGATTTCTGAGTTGAGTTGACTGATTTGAATTGAGCTTTACTTTTTCCCTTTAGCCATTTTACATACCAGTATATTTCATGTATTGACATCCATTTGAACCTGCATCATTAATGATGCAAATACAAGTGATAAGGGACTTCAGCCAACGCACCATTGAGGTCCAGCTTCTTGATTCCAGATTGGTGAACCCTCCTTGCTATTTGGATGAGCCCTTTTAGTTTTTGTTAAGTATTTTTATTTCTTGATTAGGGTAGTCATGGTCTGTCATAGTACCATCTTGATTGTTGGATGGAGGCTTCATAGACATTGAGTAGAGGATTGTTGATTGTTATTTTGTTTTCCAAACTTGATCATTGAAAACTATTATTATAATAAAAAATTTATTTATCAAAGATGACGGCTTTTCTGAGTATTCTTCCGTTGTTGAGTATGATGTGACGAAGAGATCAGGTGATTCTCATGGGGAATCAGCAATGGTTCTTCAAGTGTTAGCCACACCAAGGGTGCCCTCCCCGGGCGTGACAATTATTCAGTTCATAAGAGATAATACTAATAAAATTTCATGCACCAATGTACCATAAGAGATGGAATATTTATCAAACTCAATAATAGGAGAGTTACAAGAAAAATATATTAAGCATTCATAGCTTATTTAGTTAGAAACTGAAAATCAATTCATTCTAACATAAGGTACATGCACAATACATTCTTTAAATTAAATTTTTATCTCTAAAAAACTTTTTGAGTAGTACTAAGTGAGTGGGTGAAGTCTTTTGAGAGTTGGAGATATAATAGATAATAATATATCGAATAATTCTAAATAATGAAATTTAGAGCTCATTTTACATATACATCCATGTATCTCGAATAGTCAATCATTGGGATTGGAGAACTACTCCTTAATACACATGTATGATGACCAACTATTCACTCAATAAACTTATATAGAACTAACTAAGATAGAGAGTCTACTATTACTTTAAGTCAATTGAAAATCACTCTATTTCCATTGATCCAATTATATATTACTCGATTTAGGAGAGTTAATACAGATTATCAAAACTAGCAATTAAAAATATAGTGACTTATATTAAATTCATTTGTAATGGAGGAAGATCTAAAACCAGCACATGAAATTAATACTTCACTACTATTTGATCTTGGTAGTCATGAGAAGGATCCCTATCAACAAATATGATCCAAACTCATAATGATATGAATAGAACAAAAAAATTTCTTATCAAGTTATCCTTATGAATTTACTGAATTCCAAATCAATTAGAGTCTATTTTTTCTTTTTGAATTCCAAAACTATTACCTTCATGTAAAAAGACTTTTTCTCTTTCTTAAAATTTTCTCTCTCTTAAAATTTTATCTCTAATCTAATAGCTGCATTTTTCTATAACAGCTAGTAACAAATTGAACGTTAATGATGAAAGTGCCACCGACCAGCCTTCCTAGGCCACCGGATGAAGCATCACAGCTAGATACGGTGAACCATATCAACGTTCTCTTGGAACCCCCAGAAATTCCCCACAGTAGCTCCTCGAATCTGCCTATAGAAAGCTTGACGGAGGACATTCCGAACAAGGACCAGGCGAGGAACCTAAATAATCTACTAAGTCCTCAAGACCCAATACTCACTGAAAAAGGAAGTAGCTCCCTAGATTTTGCCCCTGTTACTGAGTTGGATTTGTCTGTAAGAGCTAGTAAGAGTGTTAGCATTTTTGGTGAAAGTGAAGAGTCAAGACTTTCTAAGAAAGTGGATAAAAAATCCCAAATCTCTAAATATTATAAAAGAGAACCCTCAAAAGCCACTCATGACAATCAGGGTAAAGGAAATGAAAAGAATTTTGGTCCTAGTGCTAATGATGTTGTAATTGATAATGAGGATCCTAGACTTGATGTAAATCAACAAGGATTAATTGAAGGCAAGAATTCTACCAAGGAGGAAAGCGTTACTATGAAGCCTCAAATGTGAATAGAAATTAGTTCTAAGAAGATTCCTCCAAGGTATGGTACAAATCCTACAAAGAGAGACAATCAAGAAAAAAGAAAAGGTGAACCCCTTCCCTAGAGTTTCTAATAATTTTAACAAGCGAGGGGCTAACCAACTCTAATAATAATGGCCCTAATATTGACAATGCCAAGAAGAACAATGTAGAACAAATCAATCCTATAACTAAGAATGACCAAGGTGCTGAACCTGCTCCTTTTACTATCACCCAATCGTATGCTGCCAAATTAAGGATCAATCAAGCAAAATGTGAACCTTGTAGAACTTATCAAACCTAAGTACACTACTAAACAAGGTCTGACAACTGTTATATCCAACAAAGATGATGATATGATTAAGTTGGTTGATTGTTGTAGATTTACCTTAATTGGAAAATTTAGTAGCACCATGCCAAAGGTTGATCTTATAAGGAAAGATTTCATTGTCCAAACTCAGTTGTCTAATGGAGTAAAGATAGCTTATTTTAATGCTAGACATGTATATATTGATTTAGATAATGAGTTAGACTATATCACTATTTGGACCAAGAAAAGAATGTATATAAAAGGTCAAGTCATAAAGATCCAGACTTGGACACCTACTTTTAGGCCAAAAGAAGAAACTCTCATAGTCCTTGTTTGGGTTATCTTTCTTGAGCTTCCTTGGCACTACTACAATAAAGACTTTGTGATAGCCCTTTTGGCTTCTATAGGTAAGGTTCTATACCTTGATACTGCCTCCATCCAAATGACTAAAGGCAGTGTGGCTAAGGCTAAAGTTCAAATTGACCTCACCAAGCAAGACTTAGTCATGCGTGGATGGGATTGGTTGAAGAGGACATTACTCAAGGAAGGTGGCAATCCATCCAATATGAAAGTGTTCTAGATTACTGCTCCTATTGTAAACATCAGGGTCATGTAATTGAGATCTACACTGTCAAAAGAAGAGATGATGAGTACGAAAGGAGAAAACAAGTGGAAGCAGGGAAGAAGAGTCAACAACAAGTAGATACTCCACTGCAAACTAGTGAAAAAGACCAAACAACACAAAAGAATGAAGATTCAGGTCACTATACTAAAACAAAGGAGCAACCTCCTCTACTAAAGAATAGTAAGGACCAAGAAGACCAATGGCATACACAAAAGAGGAAGTCAAACAAAAGTCAACATACTATTTGGATCAGCAAAGTATATAAGCCTGTGGTTGCTCAAAAGAAAGGGGAGTACAAACAACAACAACATGATGTTGTAATGATAAGCATGTCAAATGTAACTTTATGTCCTTGATTATTCTAAAAATGGTGTAATACAGGATCTACAACACTTAGAAGTGGAGAATCATGAGACTCAACAAGACAATAAGGATAAAACTGCTTTAACTAAGACTCTTGTAAGGAATCAGATCACTTCCCCAGGTACTGACTCTATTCATCCCATACCCCGACCTGCTTCTAAGTGATAACATTATTGTTATGGAGGATGATGAGAGGGTTAAGGGAGGTGGGGGGCAGGAGAAAACCACTAACTTATAGGAAAGGGTTCAAAATCAGAGGGAGTTTAATCATGAGCTGAATGAGCATTCTACCAATGCCCCTGTTCTAGACTATAGAGCCCCTGCAACTTTTGATGGCCAACATCAGGTCAGTAGACACTAGTAGGAAGATTTTGATATTACCAAAAAAGGTACCCAGATTACTCCTAAGAGAGGTATGGCTAAGGATTTTGGCTCTATTGCTAGCACTAGTAAGCAACCTTCCACTTCTAAGAAGAATAAGTTGAGCAAAAAGAGAAGGGATGCTATTAAGAAAAAGAAGAAAGCTCTAGAGAAACAATAATCCTTAAGCCAAAAAAAAGATGCCTTTGAGCAGGTTGATATGATTGATAACAATAAGACTCAGAACATGAGTAATTTGGAAAACCCTATGGATAATATGGATCACAACAATAGTGGAGTCCCTCAATCTAATGATGAATATGTTGTCATTCACTCAGAGGAGGATGAAGAAGCTAACACTTACCAGGTGGAAGATGAGATAATGGATCCTGATGAGTATGAGGAACACCTATCTAAGGCTTTGATCCCCCCCCCCTATGCTAATACATTAGAAGAGGAAATTCAGAAGGTTACTAATAGTAAAGGCCTATCTCCAAGGGACCCTCACAGAACTAAGTTCTCCACCAAATCCACCAAAATCATCAAATCTGCTCTCATTAGAATACCCATCACCAAGTCCTTCCAAGCTTAGAATTTTAATGATTAGATCCCTCATTTGGAATGCCAGGGGTGTCAACAACCAAGGTGTCTTAGAAAGACTCAAAAATCTTAAGAGTATTTATCAGCTCTATTTGATAGTCATCCTGGAACCTTTTACTGATGTCTATCATATTCAAAGCACCAAAAATTATCTTCATATGGATCAGTGTATTCATAATCCTAATAATAAAATTTGGATATTTTGTGTAGCCCCTCTCACGTACCTCAGAAAAATTATCTTACAAGTGTAATTTTTGAATATCTTAAAATTCGTGCATGATTTTACGAACCCGATTTCATATTTAATTTCAGGGGAAAATTATGTAGAAAAGGGTTGTCTTCGATTTTTAGATGACCCATAGAGAAAAATAATTTTTTGGGTAATTCGAGGCTTAATCAAAAAAGTGCATGACCAGTTTGCATCATAGACTTATCACCCACTACATTAAAAATGGTATACATTGATTCCTGTGCAAAAGCGAGAAAAAAAGATTGACCTTTAGGCAAAAATACACTACTCTCTAACAAGTCCACATTGCGGACTTGTCACAAACTAGTTCAAAAAGTTCCTTAATTTTTGTTTCCACTTGAGGGCAATTGGGTAATAACCCAGTGCCTATATAATCAGGAGTCTCATGATTTTCAGCCATTTCCAAGCCCTAGAACACTCTAAACTCTCCCAAAATCCTCTAAGTTTCCTCATAATCCCCTCATCTAAATTCAAGATTTCTCAAGACTCACTTTGGATTAACAGGAAAACCAAGTAAAGCCTCAAGCCTTCCTAATCTCTCATTCATGAAACTTCAAGTTTAAGGTATGTGGAGTTCATTCATGGGATTTCTTTCACCCATGAAGCCAATACTTTTCTTTAAATTAATTTCATGATTTTTAAGAGTTTAATACTTTATGGGTGAACTTTATTATGCAATAAAATCATGGTTTGAGTTTGAATTCTTCAAGTATTGATTGATTAAACATGAATGTCTATCGAAGACTTATTCTATGAGTTGATTTATATCTATTGAAGCTATGCATGATGAAAACTGTGCAAGATTGTGAAATTTAAGATGGATTTTATGGTACCCAAATTAGGTTTTTACTACAATATTGGTGGATTGATTTGAATGACTTTAAAATGAATTGGTCTTTACTCCTCTCATGTCCTACACTCTTGAATTGCATAATTTTGAGATTATAAGCATACCCACCATGTTTTGATCAAGGTTATGAGACAAGTCTCTTAAATTGATAAAGGTCATAGGGCAAGACATGTGAATTATGAATATTGTAAATGTTGAAGGGCTATTATACATGCTATGAGCTCATGATAATTTTATAAACGTTATGAATGATATGAAGCTTGTTCTTGATATTATGATGTGATGGTTTGATGAGCTACTCTTATGATGCAACCATGAGTTATGAAATTATATAAAATATGAATATGTATATGAATTATGTATTCTATGGGATTGTTGACCTAGCACTGAGCGGACCTTGGTTGGTAGCTATGGTCCCATAACTATATGCCACCATAGGGTATTATGTGATATCTACCAAAAAGGTCATGTTGTAAGGTAGAATACATTGTAGCTCCTACCAAAAAGATTATATCATAAGTACGGACATATCTTAATACCTATCAAAAAGGTTATGCCGTAAAGTAAACATATCTCGTGACACCTACCAGAAAGGTCATACTGTAAAGTAAGGATATCTTATGACATCCTCTGAAAAGGCTATGCTTTAAGGTACGGATATTTGACAACACTCTCCAAAAAGGGCTTATAGTAAGGTGAATGGATGGTTTACCTTGGCAAAGTAAGCTACTCCTTTTTTGGTGTGGAGTGAACATCAGGATTCCAAGTAGTGGCTCACTTTGTCTTACTTGTCAATTATGGTCCTTTCCCACCTATGCATGATATGTCACATGATTTGTTTATTCCTCACGTACGTTTTGGCTAAAACTTTGATCATTCATGTCATATTGAGCTTATATCCATTCACTATGAATTTTTATATTGTTTAATTGTGGATTATGTTTTCTTGTTGCATTGCAACCCACATACTTAGTTTATTCCAAGTGCTAACACATATTTCCTTTGCCTACATGATCTAACCATGTAGGGATCGGAACTCCTATTCATCCGCCTCCTCCACGTGGCTAGCCAGATTATTTGAAGATTGCTATTGGTGAGTCCTCCACTCCAAGGGCAATATCCACTTCACTTCCATGCTTATGTTAAGACTTGTACATTTTTGGATACTTATCTTTTGAGGATGATCCCAGGAGATGTCTTGGCTCCCATTTCATTTGTACTAAAGGTGTTGTTAGAAATGGTTAATTGTGTATTGAAATTGACTCCTATAATGTTTTATGTAGTTATAAAAGGCTTCCCTTAGTCCCTTCATCCCCTTCTATGCTTGTTGTATATTTGTTGATGAGATGGAAGTCTCACATTTCGGTAACATCCCCATAGCGTGAGTCATACTTACCGCCCTATAGAATTTATTTGTTAAGTGATTCATGTAAATCATATTCCCTAAAACATCCCCATAGCTTGAGTCCAAATTACCATTTCCCCTAAAATAAATATTACTTGTTTATTTCTTCATTATGATTCCGCAACAAAGGATGTGTAAATAGTATGTTAAAGGCTTGTTTGGGTTCCCTTCAGGTTACCTATTCACCATGTCATATCTAGGCTCTAGGCTTGGGTCGTGACAAGCTTGGTATCAAAGTACTAGATTTGTAAAGGGTCCTTGAAAATCCAATACACTGCGTCAAGTAGAGTCTTGTTCATAGTTGTAAAGCGCACCACAACTATGAATAGGAGGCTATGAATCATTTTAGGAAATGGTTCACTTCTTCATAATCTGTTGTACTATGGAATTAAATTAAGATTTACGTTTTCCTAGAGGATGGTCATTTTCACTTTTAGATCATGCCGCCAAGGAGAATAGCATAAAGAGCTCTTATAATTGAGGGTAATTCAGCCCCTCCAGTTCCTCAAGCTCCCCAAGAAGAAAAAGGGGTCACACATGCTGAATATCAGAATGTCATTACTTTGTTGGCACAAGCCGTGACCAACCAATAGAATCAAGGATCCCAAGCTCCTCATGCTCTCACCCCGTCTTCAAGAGTGAGGAACTTTACGAGAAGGAACCCTTTAGAGTTTTATGGCTCCCAGATGGAATAGGACCCCCAATAATTTATTGATGAGATGTATAAAGTGCTAGCTATTATTGGGGTAAGTTTGGAGGATAAGGAAGTACTAGTGTCCTATCAACTCAAGGTCCTTGCACAAATTTGGTTTACTCAATGGAAGGAAGAGAGGGAGGACAATGGTCTCATTCTATGGTTGAATTGAGAGTGGCAAAGATGATAGAGTTCATGAATCTCAAACAAGGCTCAATGAGTGTGAGGGAGTATTCCCTTAAGTTAAATAAGCTTTCCAAATATGCTCCTCATTTGTTTGCCGACTCTAAGGCAAGGATAAACAAGTTTGTATTAAAGGTATTTGATTTGGTGAATGAAGAATGTCACACCATTACGCTTGTGGGTGATATGGACTTTTATGGGCTCATGACTTATGTCAAACAACTTGAAGGGGAGAAGCTTAGAAAAAAAAGAGTGGGGAGTCCAAGAGGGATCGGTATGTTGGTGACTTTCAACGCACTAAGGGTGGTCGCTTTCAACAAGGTTCCCGATATTGTTACCAGTATGTTAAAGGTTTTTTATTTTAATGTGTATGCTTTATTAGATCCAGGAGACAATGTTTCTTTCATTACTCCTTTTGTTGCTAATAAGCTCCATGTGTGTCCCGAATTGTTATGTGAACCCTTTGAGGTGTCTATCCCCATTGATGAGTCCATTATTGCTAGGAGACTCTATAGGGATTGTCTCGTGTCCATATTTCATAGAGTCATGCCTTGTGATTTTGTTGAACTTTGCATGGTGGATTTTGATAACATTCTTGGAATGGATTGGTTACATGCATATCATGCTTCTATTGATTATAAAACCCGCAATGTTAAGTTCCATTTTCCTAATGAGCCCGTCTTTGATGGGAAGGTCATAATTCGGTGGTTAAGGATAGGTTCATTTCTTGTCTTAAAGCCCAAACAATGATTTCCGAGTGTTGCATTTACCATCTTGTAAGGGTTAGGGATGTTAAGTCTAAAGTCCCTCCTATTGAGTTGGTTGTAGTGGTCAATGAGTTTCTTGATGTCTTTCCCGATAAGCTTTCCAGTTTTCCTCCTGAAAGGAAAATAGATTTTAGTATAGACCTTCTCCCCGATACATAACCCAGTTTTATTCTACTTTACCATCTGGCCTCGGTGGAGTTAATATAATTGAAGGACCAATTGAAAGATGTATTAGATAAGGGTTTCATAAGGCCTAGCAAGTTATCTTGGGGTGCACCAATGTTGTTTGTGAGGAAGAAGGATGGATCCCTTAGAATGTGCATCGAGCACCGACCAAATTAATAAGGTTACCATAATGAACAAGTATCCCTTTCCAAGAATAGATGATCAATTTGACCAATTACACGGATCTAGTCATTTTTCTAAGATTGATCTCCGATCCAGATACCACCAATTGAGGGTGAGGGAGTGTGATATTTCCAAGATACATTTTCGAACTAGATATAAGCACTTTGAATTTGTTGTGATGTCATTTGGCTTAACCAATGCACCGTCGATATTTATGGATCTTATGAATAGGATCTTTAAGCCCTACCTTGACATATTTGTGATTGTATTCATTGATGATATTTTGGTTTACGGTTGAAGTAAAGAAGAGCATACAAATCATTTAAGGGTAGTGTTGTAAATTTTGAGAGATGAGAGGTTGTTTACTAAATTTGATAAATGTGAATTTTGGTTGTAAGAAGTAGCATTCCTAGGGTATGTGTTGTTGGGTGATAGAATTAAAGTGGACCCTAAGAAGACGGAAGTGATAAGAAATTAGCCTAGGCCCTTGACTCTAATAGATATTAGGAGTTTCTTGGGCTTAGCGGGGTACAAATGGAGGTTTCTAAACGGTTTCTCTTCCATTGCTTCCCCTTTGACAAAATTGACACAAAAGAAGGCAAGCCTTGTTTGGACCAATGAATGTGAAAAGAGTTTTTAAACTTTGAAAGACAAGCTTACATCCACTCCTATTTTGGCTTTACCGAAAGGGTTAGAAGGGTTTGTGGTTTATTGTGATGTGTCAAGTGTTGGTTTGGGGTGTGTATTAATGCAAATTAGCAAAGTCATAGCCTATGATTCTAGGCAACTAAAGCTGCATGAGTGTAATTATCCCACCCATGATCTTGAATTAGCGGTCGTGGTATTTGCTTTGAAAAATATGGCTTCATTACTTATATGGGGTTTACGTGGATGTGTTCACTGACTACAAGAGTTTCCAATATGTGTTCATCAAAAAGGATCTTAATTTGAGTCAAAGAAGGTGGATGTAACTCTTGAAGGACTACGATATGAGTATGCATTATCTTTTTGGTAAAGCTAATATTATGGCTGACGCTCTAAGTAGGGTGTCTATGGAGAGTATAGCTCATATTGGTGATGGCAAGAAGGAATTGGTCAAAGGAGTTCACCAGTTTTCTAGGTTGGGTGTTAGGTTGGATGAAGTTGAAAATGGAGGTTTGGTGATTGTTGATGGTTCCAAATCTTCTTTGATTGAAGAGGTCAAATCCAAACAAGATCTTGACCCCGCTTTGTTAAAATTAATAGCTCTGGTGAAGGATGGTAAGGTTATACCAAGGTAGGTTATGTGTGCCTAATGTTGATGAATTGAGAGGCATGATTTTGAAAGTGGCGCAAAACTCATTCTACTATATTCATCCCGGGTCTACAAAGATGTATAGAGATTGAGGGAAGTGTATTGGTGGGATGGTATGAAAAGAGATATTGCCAAGTTTGTATCCGGTTGTCATAATTGTCAACAAGTCAAAGCCAAACATCAAAGGACGAGTGGCCTAACCCAAGACTCTAGCTTCAATGGAGCCCTTGTCTCAGAGAGAGAAATAATTGAGAACCTTTGAGCGAAGTTTCGGGGTGAATGACTTAGAGTGAGTTAGGAATAGAACTTATAGGATTTAGGTCGATTAAGGTAGTTAGGAGAGCCAAAATGACGTAGTTTAGGACTTGAATGAATTGGAAATTCCAAAAATACCCTTCATTAAATACTATCAGAGCCAACCATGAGAATTCGTCTATGAGTTGTGGTTCAGTCTACGGCTCGTACCTTGGCTCATAGAACCTCATCCACAAAAGTTGAGCTACTGGAATTGCATCCTTTTAAATCATGAACATGTAGGATGATCGGTCGCTCAATCCATGGACCATAAGTCCCCTCGAAGAGTGGTTTCAGACTTAGTAAAATTTTGGGCCCTTCTAGACTCCTTTCCATGAGACCTTTGACAGGTCGTGGTTCTATCTATGGTTCATCCTATTAATTGTCAAACCACTTCCAAAAACTCCCAAAATTTCTATCTTTTAGGCACAAGTTCACTAACCTGCCTACAACCCATGATTACTTCCATGAGCCATAGACTAGATCGTATGACCAAGTCATTTAGAAATTTCTTAAAACTCCATTTTCCAAGCTAACAACATGTTAGGTGTTATAACTACCATGTATCCTAATGTTGATTTCATGATGTTTTATGATGTATTTTGCCTATAATGTCACCATATAATGTCTTGCTAAGTATTTTTATGTGTTTTGAGTAATTGTAATGACCCTAATGATTTGGGTTTTGAATGAAGGTGAGTCGGATATTAATGCATATTTTAAATAAGCATATTACTCCCATGCTCATGCATGACTCTTATGACTTATAAGTTTTCCTAACTAATGATTTGTCCCACCAAGTTTGAAGTCAATCTTTGCATGTCATATGATGATAAGTAGGGCATAAAAAAGGTTTTAAGTTGACATCTTGTCAAAGCTATAAGTATATTAATAATGCCCTAAAATAATGTTTATGATGGTCCTCAAGATGAAAGGACAATTCTCACTTGGTAATTTCTAAGTTTTGAGCTACTCTTGAGATTGCTACTTATGAATCCAAATATCATTATTTAAATAAGTGTATGTCCAAAAAAAGTCTATGGGATGACTTAGCATCGAATTACATTGAAGTAGGGTTCGGTAAGGGAACCCTGGAAGCAACCCTTTGCCCCATTAACTATGTGTCACTATAGGAGCCCTTGTAGGCTAGGCCAGTGGATCCACGTAGGCCAATTTGTTATATGACTATGCATGCAATGTGATGGAGTTTCACTTGGAAAGTGGTCTCCCCGTGCCAACTTAGGGAGTTATGTTGGATTCCATGTTGTAGCTCACATGGTCTTATATATTTGTTATGGTCCATTCCTACATGATGATATTTATGTCTTTGTTCCAACACATGTGTTTCATTTATGCACTACCTTTATTCATATTGAACATCATTCCTCGTGCATACTTAAGCTCATATAAATGTTGCCTTTACCATTCCATGCATTAAAGTCTTTAACTTATGAATGATGGAATTATAGTTTCATACTAGTACTGCATCTCCCATACTTATTACATTCCAAAAGTACTAACGCATATTTGCCTACATGATGTCACCATGTAGGGACCGATGCTCCGCCTCCCTCGACTCGTGGCTAGATGTAACAACTCGAAAATTTTTGAAATCTACTTATGGTTGGGATTCTATGATTTACTATAAGTCATGGTTGAGTTTTGGTGGCCACGGGTTGAGTTTAAGTGGTCGAATGCAAATTGGGCTAGTAAGTGGCCTAGAGGAACAGTTTCGAAAGCGTACTTCAAACAGTCATAACTTATGATGTGGGATGACTCATATGAGCTAACACATATAATATTAAATCTCTATGAGTTATCTTTACAACACAACTGGTTTCACTAAATTCGGAGTTCAGATCAGGGTGATATGGCCCAAACAGTGAGACTGTCTAAAATTCGGAAGCCATTGGAGATAGGCTCAGAAATGTGGCCAAGGACATT
>JBCEWC010014373.1:0-14416 GCA_038996855.1 Solanum aculeatissimum
AGGATACCTAAAAGGGGCCTAGGGATTAATTAAATCACGAAAATACCATTAATGAAACAGAACTTTAACTGTAACACTGTGTCACACGGGCTGCTACAGTGCCCGTCAAATGGCTCACTACTCGTGTAACTGCCCATATAAATTGCCTTAGCCAAATTTAAACCAACCACAGTTTGGCCAAGCTTCTGCCCAACTTGACGGACCACCAAACGGTCAGTTTGAGGTCTCACGGACCGTGGGGTGGTCCGTGGACCTTAACTTAGTTTTTGGGGTGGATCCTGGCCACCAAATGCTCTCTATACCATATCACGGAACCCCACACAGACCTTGAACAATTTCACGGTCCATCTCCCATGCCTTAGGCCATTTTCAGGGCCCTTTTCCAGTGTCTTTCGAATTTAAGGCAGTCTCACTCTTTGGGCCATAACTTTCTCATAAAAACTTGAAATTGAGTGAAACCAGTTGCGTTGCTATTATAATTCAAAGAGATTCAATTTTCTATGTAGTAGACCACACGGTTCAACCCATATCAAAAGTTATGGTTCTGTGAAGCTCACTGTCCAAACGGCCTCTCTATGCCCCAAAATAATCCATTTTGCGTTCGGACACTTAAACTCAACCCGTGGCTACCAAATTTCAACCATGAACAGTATAACATCATACAAGATCAACCATAAGGAGTTTTGAAAATTTTCGAGTTGTTACATAATAACAATTACTCGGACCCCTTTAGAATTGGCACCCCAGTCTCGGATACTTGGATGTGACCACCGGAGAATGAGAACACGTGGCGCATCACTCAGGATCTCAAACACTCAGACGTGGCTGTCGGAGACTTGAAATACAAGGTGTGTCATCTAGGGCTCAGAGTGTTATCTCAACTAATCCCTCACTAGCCTATCCAGATCTGGATCCTCCAATCATACCATCTCTCTCGACAAAATCATCCCCATCGGACTGCACAATCCACCACCTCACTCAAATAAGGGTAGATAACCTAACATGACATAGAAAGAACTAGTAACAACTATTAGCAGTACATCGACATGTATATATATCACAAAACATCATAGAGTTATGCCCAGATAAGGCCGAGTATACCACAACCTCATCAACCACAAGTGCCAAGAGTAAACATAGGAGACAATGATCATAACATAGGTATCCCACACAATTTACTCTAGTGGAGTCATTTCTGTACCAAAATCGACCGTAGTACGACATATAAACCACAATTAGTCTCACAGTCAACCTATCACAGTAGCATTAGGCTGCACACCCATATAGATACGAGTCAAGTCAAAACACAAGCCTGCCCCATATCAAGAGCCCATATTCAGCCCTTACCAGTCCCTTTCACCGTGTAAAGAAATTCATAGGGCAACATCGATGTAACCTATGCTAAGTCCTACGATACTAGACCATCGAAAAGATGCTACCTTCCCAGAATCATATCGCAACCCCGCTGCTGTAAAGGATATCGCCCAAGGCAACCATGTGCCGACCCAATCATAAAGTGTTCTTCTCTAAATAGGGTGTTAGTCCCAGTACTAACCCACATAACTTTTGTCTTCTCATAGATGTCCTAGAAAGCCCATAGGACATAGCCTACACCTCGCTAACAGGGTCACACTCCGATATCTAGGCTACCAGTGGCTCAGTAGTAACACATCTCGTATCCCAGATTTCAAGGCTCCCTTAGGAGGAAACTTTCACCATTACTAGAATATGGATGGTATATTTATCCAGACACTAACCAATGGCACAAGTACATAAAAGATAAAAACGATATATAGGATCATATATATGTCACAGGGAAGCACATAATCATTTCTAATTAAGCAAATATACTATAATCTATGCAACCACAAATACTCATAGAAAGTATAAATATCCACTACTATATCATAGATATTTCAACCAACCAGAGCCCACTAAATCAGATGTAAATACTAGAACCAGTGTGCAAGGTAGTGTGTAATCATCCATCAATCTCATAGGTTAGTATAATCAGTTGTCTCAGGCCAAACACACATACAAGCAAGAGTTAAGCTCAGTATACATACCTATTACAAGCCCTCAGTCAGAAACAACCCTCTTTAGGTCCCTCTCGTAGTCTGGCAATGCATGTTTTTGTAGATAAAACACCTATGACTAATATAGCCCTCAATATAACAACTGTATCTCACACCACCATAAATATCATATGCAGGAACACAACCAACCATATGCAATATAAATTCCATAACTCAACCCATTCACAACTTAATTCTACAAATTTCAACTCAGATATGCAATAATTTTAGCTCAGCCTAAGGTGTAGAAAAACCTAGCCTACCTGCCATCCGACGTCTCACACTCCGCATCAATTCAGCTGAGCTTTTCCTCTCCTGATAGCTTTCCAATGTTTCTCCGCTATTAAAAACACAATTCACGGGGTTAACATAGTCACATTGGCCATAAAACTTGAGAAATGGGTGAAATTAGGCCAAAAGTGCCTAAAATGGAAAAAATAGAGACTATGTCCAAAATTCCAAACAAAATCTCAAAAAATATTCCCCACATCACCCTGAGTTTATAGCCAAAAATTTTCCCAAAACAAACTTCAAAAGACCTAGAAAAAACCCAAAAATAAAATAAGAAACTTTACCGAAAAAATATTCTTCTCAAAACTTACTCAGTCAAAATTCTCAAAATCCAGACAATTTCAGCTAACACCCAACATAATACAGTGTTCCCCTCGGAACGTAGATCGGTTTAGGCCTAAATTTCATTCAATTCTATCAAGAATCGATTAAGAAATCAACGCACAAAATTTTCATAAATTTTGAGAAAGTAATCATCTAAAATAACAATTTTACCCTGAAATACATGTGAAATCCCCAATCCGACTTCATCACGATTATCCTTGCAAAAATATGAGTCACGTGGACCTTTGATTCACCAAAATTGAACATGAAAATTGAATTCTATGCTTGCTTGAAGTTGGGAGTGAGGGTTGTTTCGTGAAGTGATGAAGCACTTTTATAGGCCACACATCCCTTCTCTACAAACGCGGATTGGGCCTCACGAATGCGGAAGTGTATGGGTTCAGCCCTTCTTCGTGAAAGTTCCCCTTGATCCACGAATGTGAAGCTGTAGGGCGTGTCACTCCACAAACGTACCAGGTCCTCCGCGAACATGGAGGGTTAGCTCACCTAGTGCTACACCAGTAATCCCAAACGTTCTCCGAGCCATTCCCGAGGCACTCGATGTCTATTTTCATCAAATGAATAGTGTAACCACGTTGATTTCAACATTTTGATTCCAATGGTACAGTCAGAATTTTCAATAAAGCCTTTTACAAAAAAAGAGTACCTTACTTCCTTTCGGCTAATATTAGCTAAAAGAACCGAGGGGGTCAAAATGCAACCGGATGACCCCAACAACTGGAGAAAGGTCATCCCAAAGTATTTTCAACATTCCAAAGCTAAGCATATTATTAGTTTTCCATTTCGAGCGTGTTTAACTGAGTTTTTATAGAAACACCCCTTTTCGCTTACGGTTGAGCTCATTTTATAAATTTTGGCTCAAAATCAGACCAAAACCCTCCATCCTTGAACCAACCACCGTCCTAGCACAAATCAACCATTCCAGAATTGATGGAACCATTAGAATCCTATTCCTAGTCTGTTTACTAGGGTTTCGTCAGAAATCTTATTTTGACAGCTTTAACTTCTCGCAAACTCGCAAACTCAAACAATTCACAATCAAAACACCCTACAACTATTCCAACAGTCCCAATAGGCCATAAAAGGTCCAAGGCCACCACATAGAAACTCAAATCAACAGAGAAGTCACTTAAATGAGGAAATGACTTGGAGGGTGATTACAACATATATATATAGTAATGACGTATTTGATTATTACTCTTTCATAATTATTTTTAAATTATTCCAAAAGTTTTTATTTTTATTAATGATCTTAATTTTATTACAAATTATATTAGAATCAATTAGTTGATAATTAAATTAATTATTTCACTTTGATAATTTTATGAAGCTCATTATTTAATTTAATTTAATTTGTCTTGTATCCAAACTAACCAATTAATTCTTTTTGGCTACTTTTTGAATTCCAATTGGTCATAGTTGTAATTAAAATGGCCAACTTTTTAATTAAATTTCCCACTCCTTTTACCCCATTTGGGTCTAATTTTGGTTCAATTTGTGGCCAAAATTTCATTCATTCCCAATCCAAAATTGCTCCAAACCCAGCCCACCTCCTTAATTCAAAAAACATATACGTATGTATGTGCTTGATGTCACTCAGGCCACATCTCCTTTTGAGGTAAAGCAGTCACTGCCAATTATTTAACCTAACTAAGGTTAGAATCGAATCCCACGAGGAATATGGTAGACTCTAGTGTGGTTCAACTATAAAATGAGTAGACTAACCAATTTATCACCCAGACAAACAGAAATAAACAATGGGGGGTTTTACAACTTGAAAATAAACACTAAACTAATGCAAGTGGTTTATGATCAGTAGAAAATCTAACTAGGATTACGTGTTCCCCATGATTCCCTAATTAAGTGTTATTGGATACTTACAACCTTATTCCGGTGTGTAGATGTAGGACAGTAAGTTGGGTTCACCTAAATCCTTGATTCGATGAATGGGTAAATTTCATCACAGAACTTGATCCGTCTCTGTGATGTCGCATTACTAACCCTTACTATATTCCAGTACAACCTCCCTTAATTTAGTTAGGTTTATTAGTCAAGAAAAAACTCGATCGACTCCTGTTAATTGCCCCTTTTCCTATTCGTTACTTCCTTGATCTGGCAAGTAATACTAGGTGAATTCTAACGTTGGCCACCATTAAAAATCTGTTAAAACAAAGAGGGTTAATTAATACGGCCTAACACACCTTTCAATAATTACAAGTTATTCAATTTTACCTAGTTAATTCATCATGGTTCCCACAACCCTAGTTATGGGTTTACCTAAGCATGTTTGGTGTATATGCACGAATTATGAAGTGAGAAAACATAATTAAGTACTTACATAAAATAATAGATGAACAAGAACCCAACTTTTCAACGCAATTCGCAAACTTCTATCATGAACTGAAAGATTATGATAAAAATAGTCAAAGTATAGACAATTCACGAGTTCTAGCCTAACTCTCTGGAAACTTATCGAAACATATCCCAAAATCCTATTTATAGTGTTTAAAATACAAAGCCAAAATAAATTAGGATAACTATGTCGACAGACTTCACGGGCTATTCTATGACTCATATAACACTTCACGGCTCGTGGATCGGGGTTTTGTGGATTATGGCAAAACCCTGGAGACATTTTCTACGAAACCTTTCCATGGGTTGTGTAACATTCCATGACTCGTGAAGGGTTTCATCTGAGACAACTTTTAACATCTCTTCACTTTTTGACCTTCAAAATACGAACATGCTCCACGACTCATATACTAATCTACGACAAGTGTTCTTCCTCGTAGAGCTTAATTTTAGTTTTCACCCCTTCACTGGAACAAATACAAGACCCTCTTTACGACTCGTGGAACAACCCACGACCCGTAAAGGGTTCCATAAACTGCCAAAATCTACAACTTCTGTGCATTTTGCCCACTAATCATGCCAACATTGGAATCCTACAAAACAAACATAAAAACACATCAAATCTACTAACATCGCTTTGAGAACACACAAAATTCCAAGTTTTAAGAATCAAAAGTATTGTATTTCAGTGGCACATCAACACCCTACACTTCAAATTGTTGCTTGTCTTCAAGCGAAGAACTCAATCTATATAAGTAGCACAGAGACACATAGACTTCAACCCAATGGCATAGACTTTACCAAACTTCAACACATGTACCCACACCTCTTTTCAAACACTCATCAAATAGTTATATAGAAAACTAGTGCAGACCAATACATCCAACAATGTAACTATGATAAGCCATGCAATCACAAATAAGAAGCATTTCACTAATTTGGTTAGATATTAACAATGCAATGCAAGTGCCCTCAAAGAAAGAAGACTCATTTTATACTCCAGATGAGATTTTCAAGTTAAGTTCTTTGGGACTACATCAAAATACTCACCCTCACAACAAATATTCAAATACTATGGCCAACACCATATGTTTGCCCCTATACTCAAGACTATGACTTTTTGACTAATTGGACTAGGATCACATTAGGACTTTCTAAGCTTGTAATGTAAGCTCAGGGGGATTTGGAATGATTTGTGGGAACATAATGACTGAAGGCCCTCCTTGACACTGCATTATTTTACACTTTTATCCTACCAACCTATCACTTTTATTACATTCTCCCATTTTCCCATTTTCATCTGTTTAGGGTGTTTTTCTTTCCATGTTTAGCTCATTGCCCTATACATTCATATTCTTTTGTACTTTGGCAATTGTTTTTATTTTTCTTACACCTTTTTTAATCTTTTTCTCCTTTTTTTGTATCACTAAGTTCCTTCCTTACCATTCATGATTTCTCCTTATACCAGCCACCCTCGACTTAGGATTTTAGCCTAAGATAAAGTGCACAATATCTGTCCTTAGAACCAGGGCCACTTTTTGGTAGCCACCCTCAGCTTAGGCTTTTAGTCTCAGTTGAGGTGTACAATACTTAAGGAAAGACCAGGGCCAACTTTAGGGATTATCATTCATTAAGGTTAGGTTCCTTAGGTGTTTACAAAGTAAAGAGATTAATTTTAGGCTCAAACACAAGGGTCAAGGCATAAATAGCACATTTGGTTGGTTATTTAGGCTAAGTGGGCTAAATAAGAATAATGACCTAAGATCCTTTCTTAACCAACTAACCTACAATCTAAATCTAAGTAACAGGGAAAGTTCTGGATTGAAACACAGCAATGAATCACAATATTAAGCTCACTCACTCATGGTACTACTTTACATGTCAACAAAGACCAACATATCATGATTTTTATCATAATTTAAGCTTAGCTTATCAGCACAAAGACTATTAGACACCTAATCATGTATGGTTACTATCAAAACTAACTAAACAAAAAAATTGGTAGGTATCATTTTTCACAAAAATATACAGTGCCATGAATATCAGTATTGTATGCTACTAATAATACCTAAACATCCTAAACATGTCGATTCAAAAAAATCAATAGGAAAAAAGAACACAAACAAGAAAACCCTTTGGAATAAAAAATTGAGATAGTTATAGGCCAAAGGTACTCAGACTTCACTGAGGCCTATAACTACCCACACCCCATCGAAAAAGTTGTGTATTGTCCCCAATGCACACAAAACATAATATACAGAACTGGGGTCAAAAGAGAACATATATGGGCGCCTACGTACCTCTTTTGGTCTTAAACTGTCCACTCTCCATAGTCCCAGTAGACTCCTCGACTGTAGGAGCCTGTTCGGAGGGTCCAACACCTCTCATCATCTGCTGCTCACAAACCTGTCGGGCCTCCTCATCCTATCTCAACCTCATCCTAGAAATCTCTAGCTCCTTCTCTTCCGCAAGCCCCGTATCAAAGCACACAACATTAATATTATCTGTGCGGGGCCTCTTCCCGACGGAAGGCAGTGTGGGCTCCTCTAAAGCGAGCAGATCAATCACTGGCGCAACAGGCATGGTAGATGGGAGAATAAATAGAGTAGCCAAAGCTGCAACAATTTGGTCCCGAAGCTATTAATCTTTGTATAGAAGACTGTCAAATCAATAGGCCTCGATGTGTTGAGGCTCGGTTGGACCCGCTCATTAAAAGCATCATGTGGGCATCCATAGGTGCTAGCCTCTCCTGAATGGTTGCGACTATGAATGTCTGCATGCGACTCTCAACCTCATAAATAACCTGGCAGACCCAAGGCCTCAAATACTATAATAACTAATCCATCTGTGACTCGATATGGGCTGATCTCTACGCCAAGGCCTAAAATGACACTATCGACATATATGCGATGCTGGTAGGTGGTAGAGTAGTGGGCACGGCCTCGGGCACAATAGTAGGAGTGGTAGTGGATGCTCTCCCCTTATCAGTCTCAATTTGTGGAGGACCCTCAATAGTAGGTGCAACAGTAGCGGTAGTAGAAGGCTTAGGCGGAGGCACTAGAGCAAACATCTTTAGTAGTGGTACCTGTAGCCTCGGTGCTCGCCGGAGTGAAATCAAATTATCATCAGCCTTGATCAGACTGGCATCAAGTAAATGCTGAACCTCTATAAGTATGTCCACATAGTTCAGAATCCTAACCCCCCGCCGCTAAACATAAATGATGAATCAAGCACGGGAAGGGGATAGTCATGGACCTCTTCAGGGCCACCTCATGAATCTGCTCTACAATCAATGCGGTGTAATAAATAGCGTAACCAGCTAAGATGTTGGCTACCAAAATAGCTCAGTCTGGCATTAGGGTGTTATCCACAAGTCTTGGCCAGATCCGGGAGTGAACCACTGCCCACCAAAATTTGGCGGAGAAACTAAGGGAGGTCTTCACGATCGACTCTACTAACGTGGCTACCCAAGTGGGGTCTGGTCCATCTGCTACAATTTGGGTAGCCACCTATCTCATCAAACCTTCCCATTGATCTGGGTCCTTCATCACACTCAAGTCTCGTGTATACCCTCACTGCGGTCGAACTCTGTTGTGGATTTGGGGGATGCAAATTTGGGTCCAAACAAAATCCAGTAGATGGTATCCTCTGAGATGTCCACGTATCGGCCTCTCACCATCACCTCATCCAAACTCAATTGGGTGAGAGGCTTCTTCCCTCTGGGAAAAGAGTTTTGTATTATCACAACATAAGTGGCAAAGAACTCTCTCACCAATACTAGTGAGTACCTCCCTGCCGGTTGTGCCAACCACTAGAGCCTATGGCGAGCTATAGTGTCCTTGAGCCCTGGGACACTATCGAGTCCTGTAGTAATGACTTAAGGCTCCACAAATATGGACAAGCAGGTCAGCCACACTCATTTTGATGGATGTCCTCCTGATAGATGGTTTGCATGCCCTCGATGCACCACTTGTTGACATCTGCATCTGGTGACGAATCTGGTGCTTGAGGGCTCAAAAAGGATGCAAAGTCTGACCCCTCCTCTGATCAGAACTGAACCCCCTTTCCGAAGAGGTCATATGTATACTTTTGTTGGTTCTCACACCTCTTTGTCAGACTGAGGAGGGCAAACTATGTTCGCCTGCATGGTAGCCTGCGTAGCCTGAGTCTGTCGTGGCTTGATGTCTGAATCAGGCTCAACACCGAGATCCTCTATAGAGTCACTAGGCTCAGGGGCATACTTAGAATCTGTGGGCTCGTCACACAGATGCTCCCTCATGGCCCTAATCTGATCTTTCTTTGGTCGCAGAGCCATGGTACCTATAAGACACATATTCACAAAACCAATTAGTTCCATGAATTGAAACTCAAAAACATAGATCAAAATTAGACTAGAAAAATAAGGGTTCACGAGAGCCTTTTCATGAGTCGCAAAATGATCTACGAGTCATAGAGGGCTCTTACAGATGAAGTGTTCAGCAATTCTTCACTACTAGAGTTGCATCTACGAGACCAGGAATGACCCGTAGAATGCTCTATGAGTCGTAGACTGAATCGTGGATGGAATTCCAGATTAGGTTAACCACAGGTGGAACTCTACAAGACCTATATATGAGTCATGGAACAATCCACGATTCATAGAAGGTCTCGTATTCTAGTTTCCCCAAAAATTTTGGTCATTAGAACTTTTTATGAGGTGTAACCACAACTCGTGCATTGATCCATGAGTCATAAAAAACCCTCGTGATGTTGTCCAGAACCAAAAATTTTGTCAGGTCCATCTCACGAGTTCTTACTACCAACTCTTTACATCAATTAAACAACACCAAAACAAAAACACATGCACACCACATGATTAAACATAAATTAGCCCATCCCCAAACGTGCATTATATTTAAAATGACCCCATCGATTGTGATCTAACATATAATCCTAACGGTCTGATGTTTTGTTCAAATTTCATTCATACCTCACTTCTTAACCATGAATTCACATAATTTCATACAAATTTGATTTGTTTCAATGACCTAATCATTATTCGAACACACAATTGGCTACCAACATATTTTCTGGTTAACTAGTTCAAACCTAACCTAGGTAATGACATCAATATCATGATAATCACCAGGATTAGAATTTCACGAGTTCCATTATTAGTACAAATTCATACCCAAACCATAGTCAACCATAATTTACATTTAAAATTGATAAATTCAGGTTTTAGTGACCAAAAACTTATCAAATTTAGAAGAGAATAGGTTGAGATGAAAAATGGGAACAAGGGAGGCGTCGAAACCCTAGGTGGAGGGATCGTTGGAATCTCTCTGGAAAAGTGACATTGGTGCCGAAAAAAAGGGTTGGACCAACGTGGGTAAGGTAGGGGTAGGGTTATTTTGGTTAAATTATGTGTAAAATGAGGTTTAAATGATTTTGGCCTAGTATTTATTCTTGCCAGGTCGATTCAAAACGGATGGGTCTGGACTTTACAAAACCCCGATTATGAGTCATGCAATGTTCCACGGCCCATAGATCTTGATCTTATATAGGCCTGAACCTTAAGTTTAAGACTCATAGTTTATTATCACTTTCACGAGTCATGTACTGAAACACAACTCGTAAGAAGGTCTCGTAAACTACCTTTGACACTTACGCAAAAATTGGAAAACATACCTGGATCCACAAACCCTATTTATGACCCGTAGTTTTTCATATGAATTGGGAATTTGTCTCATGGACTGGAGTGCACAAATCTTTTCTCACTGGAAGGTTCTAAGAGATGGTATATGAGTTGTACAATGGAGTACGACTCGTATAATTAATCGTAGAACCTTTTTCTTGCCTTTTCAGCTAAAAATGACTGACTTGGTCTCTCACCTGCAGAACCTACAAACATACATTATTACACTATATGACACCTGTCCATTCTCCATGACTTACAACCTAAAAACAAAAATCTAAACTACTATAAGTCTAAAAGCTAAAAATAAAACATAAAACTACTACTATTACACAATATCTTGGGTTGCCTCCCAAGTAGTGCCTAATTTATTATTGCAGCACGACATGGACTTTTTGACTACTCAAACTTTATCAATAGCCCAAACCTCCATCTTCAGCTCGTTTGGCCTTTTCATTGACCGACATACATTGAAGGTGACTTATTCGTCATTTAATCTAAACTTGAGTAGGCCAGACTCCATGTCTACTAGGGCTCGCCCAGTGGCCAAGAAAGGCATTCCCAAGATGATTAGGGCCTCAAAGTTAACCTCACAGTCATATATCACAAAGTTCGCTTGGAATATGAACTTATCAACCTTGACGAGGACGTTATGTAGTATCCTCATAGGCTTCTTCACAGTGCGGTCAACCATCAACAGTCTCATGTTTGTAAGGGTAGGTTCTGCCAGGACAAGCTTCTTGAAAATCACAAGGAGCATCAAGTTAATACTGGCACCGAGATCATACAATGCCCTTGCGAACTCAACACGCCTATGGTGCATGGAATGGTAAATGCCCCAAGATTCTCTCATTTCTGCACCAAGTACCTAGTCGAAATTGCACTACAATATTAGAGCTCTTGTGATATCTCCTAACCCACAGTGCATTTCTTAGTCATCAGATCTTTCATAAACTTGGTGTACCCGGGCATCTTCTCCAACGCCTCAATCAGTGGAATGTTTATGGAAAGTTGCTTCAACATGGAGAGAAAGTGTTTGAACTTACGTTCCTCCTCTTTTTTATTTAGTCTTAGAAGGAAGGGAGGGGGAGGTCGAGGAATGGATCTCAAATGTTCAGGTGCAACATTGCATTCCTCATTCTCAACAAAGTCATCTCTGGTCTCGGCGTGTCTATCCACATCACTCTCATCACGAACATCACCTTCAGCCACTGGCATTTGAGGGTTGGTGGTCTATCTCCCACTATGAGTTGTAATAGCCATACACTGCCCTTCATTCTTCAGATTTTGAACAGTATTACTGGGCAGAGTACCCTTCTGACACTCGTTGAGTTGGGTCGACATTTGACCGTATTGCTACTCCAACTGCTTGATCGCCACAGAGTGAGACTCAATATTCTAGTTGATGCTGGAGATGTTAGACTTCATCCCCCTAAGTGTCTCATCTTGGGCATCAGCTTTCTTTAACAACCGATCAAATATATCCTCAACTCGAGATGTACCAGTACTAGAGTCCCGATTGTATGGTGGAATATATGAGCTATTTTTGAACCCATTTCTACAATCTCACTCAGCATCTCTCTCTTAGCCTCTATTTTTGTCATAAAATCCTCCTCTACTATTATCTGTAAAAACACTATTTATCCTATAGTTCCAACCTTGGTTTCCCTGCCATTGACACCAATAGTCCTAATTGGACTCCTGGGCATTGGGCCAGAAACCCCCCATCTGATCAAAAACAAAACACGAATCTTCTTCATAGTAGGATTCCTTATACATGGGTGCTTGGGCAGGCTGATCAGTAACTATATTTACTCTCTCCATATTTTTCTTTATTAATAGCTCCACATTGGTAGTAATCCATACAAGCTCTTGCATTACTTCCTCACTAGTTTGTGCCTGGGTCGGAGTAGTACTAACTGAGAATGAGTTTTTTGTAGTAGCTTTGTCCCTAGTACCCCATGCACGATTTGTTTTGACCACCCTCTCAAGTCTCTAAGCAATCTCCTGGAAAGTACGATCTATGAAAGACCCTCTCATGATGGTGTTGACTTCTTGCCCATTCTTATCAAGGGCTTTGTAGAAGATCTCAACCAGGGCCTCATCTACAATCTTATGGTCAGGAATCCACCTTAAACTTTTGGTAAATCTCTCCCACATGACACCTATCGAGTCACCAAGTAACTGCTCGAAGTTGTCAATTTTATATTTCAACTTCAACTTTTTAGAGATTGGGAACAACCTTTCCAAAAAGGCCTTCTGCAATTCAGCCCAACTGGTGATTGAACTTTATGATGCTCAAATAACCATAACGTCTCGTTGCTAGTAAGCGAGAGTGGAAAGACACTGAGCCTAATGACATCCATAGATAGATTTTGATTTCCCATTATACTCTTATAGACAAAGATAACATTGTGCAGGTGATTATGTGGATCCTCTGATGGTAGACCTGCGAACAACCCACGATTCTGCAGCATCTGTAATATCCCACTAGACACGATGAACTTAGTGTCATCCAGAAGTGAAGGTAACACTATAGCTCCCGTGATATCCATTGCCATAGGATTAAGCTGATATTGGTTCCAGTCATTTGTAGTGGCTTGAAGTCCCTGTGGTTGTGGAATTACCAGAGGTGGGTTCTCATTATTTGGATGTAACAACCCAAAAATTTTTGAAATATACTTATGAATGGCATTCTATGATGTACTAAGTGGCCGAATGCAATTTGGGCTAGTAAGTGGCCTAGAGGGACAGTTTTGGTAGCGTACTTCAAACAATCATAACTTTTGATGTGGGATGAACCATGGGTGATAAAATATATCAAATTGAATCTCTTTGAGTTAGCTTTGCAACACAACTGTTTTAACTCAATTTTGAGTTCGGATGAGGGAGATATGGCCCAAAGAGTTTGAGACTATCTAAATTTTGGAAGCCATTGGAGATAGGCTCAGGAAAATGGCGAAGGACATTGGCACGGGCCGTGCAACTTTGCACGGTCCTTGTAGTGCCTTTTTAGGTGTTCCAGTGAGCTAGGGGTGTCCTGGAACTACCCCTAAGCCAAGTCTAAGTAAACGGAACCTTGGACGGTCCGTTTGACACCAAACGGCTCATGTACTGCCTCGTGGAGTGAGGCAGTAGCTTGGCCAAGCCAAGGCTGACAATTTTGAGGCTAGGTGTTGTTAGAAGGTGCCTTGCATGACCAGTCCCACCTTGAACGGGCCATTTAGTGGTTCATAAAGTGTAACAGAAAGTCCTCCGAAAGTTCGCGCTGAAGAATTTGGCTAAGTGAGGTTGGACGGTGGGTTTGATGAGTCGTGTGCCTGTTGACGGCACTGTAGCTGCCGTTTGGGCACTGTGTATAGTTAAAAGTTCTATTTTATTAATGGTATTTTTGTGATTTAATATTTTCCTAAGCCCCTTTTTGGTCCCCTAACGTATCCTAAACCCCTAAAACATCCCATAAACCCTCATTCATCCATTACAACTCTCCTATACACTCTCTTAAGATCTTAAGACTCTTTTGGCCTCCATTGAAGCTAGCTTGTATAATTTGGGGAAGAAGACTTGATTAAGTGTGATCTTGTTGACTAGTTGCTTGGATTAAGGTATGTAGGACTTGATTCAAGGATCCTCTTTCATCCTTGAAGATCCTAAGAACCCTAACCCTTTAAATTGA
>JBCEWC010014374.1:0-14416 GCA_038996855.1 Solanum aculeatissimum
AATGATGGCAATTTCACGTGTATCGGTTTTACTGTTCAAATTCTTGGTCTTAATGTTTAGAGTTAAAGTATCTAAAACATTAGGATCACGAATGTCTACAGTAAAGTTTGGATAACAATTGAAATAAACAGGACCACTAGCAAGATTACTTTCTAGTACTCCTAGTAAGGAATCATCAAAATTGTTAAATCTAGCATCTCATCATGACTCCTTCATCAGCAAGATAAGACCTTTCGACTGACCAATCAGAAGGCGTGTTCGGTTCGGTCCATGATTCGAGATTCGACTGTCTAGGGCTCCGGCCGGCCCATTAATAGGGTTAAGACCGATTCGGACTCTGGTAGGCCCGCGCATCAGGTTTTGAGTCATTTGGACTCGGCTCGGCCCATTAATCGGGTTTCCATGTGATCGTGTTTGGTTCGGCACGCGAATAGAGATTCGACCGTCTTGGGATCGAGGCGGCCCATTAATAGGGTTAAGACCGGTTCAGACGTGAGAAGGCCCGCGCATCTGGTTTCAAGCCGTCCGGACTCAGCCCGATCCATTAATCGGGTTTCTAAGTGATCGTGTTCAGTTCAGTTCGCGAGTCGAGATTCGACCGTCTCGGCCTCAGGCCGACCCATTAATAGGGTTAAGACCAGTTTGGACTTGGGTAGGCCCGCGCATCGGGTTTTGAGCCATTCAGACTCAGCTAGACCCATAAAATGGGTTTCCAGGTATTCGATTCGGCCCGCGAATCGAGATTCGACCGTCTCGGGCTAGCCTATTAACAGGGTTAAGACCGATTCAGACTCGAGTAGGCCCGCGATCGGGTTTCGAGCCGTCCGGACTCGGCCTGGCCCATTAATCTGGTTTCAAGGTGATCGTGTTCAGTTCGGCCCGCAAATCGAGATTCGACAGTCTCAGGCTCGACCCGGCCCATTAATAGGGATAAGACCTGTTCGGACTCGAGTATGCTCGCACATCGGGTTTTGAGAAGTTCAGACTCAGCCTGGCCCATTAATTGGGTTTCCAAGTTATCATGTTTGGTTCGGCCTGCGAATCGAGATTCGAATGTCTCGGGCTCGGGCCGACCCATTAATAGGATTAAGACTGGTTCAGACTCGGATAGTCCCGTGCATCGGGTTTTGAGCCGTCCGGACTTGGCCCGGTCCATTAATCGGGTTTCCTAGTAATCATGTTTAGTTTGGTCCGCGAATCGAGAATCGACCGTCTCAGGCCGACCCATTAATAGGGTTAAGACCGGTTCGGACTCGGGTAGGCCCGCGCATCAGGTTTCGAGCCGTCCATACTCGGCTCGGCCTATTAATTTGGTTTCTAAGTGATCGCGTTCGGTTCGTACTGGGAATCGAGATTCGACAGTCTTGAAGTAGGCCCGCCCATTAATAGGGTTAAGACTGGTTTGGATTCAGGTAGGCCCGCGCAGAAGGTTTCGAGCCGTCCGGACTCGGACCGGTCCATTAATCGAGTTTCCAGGTGATCGTGTTCGGCTCGGTCTGCGAATCGAGATTCAATCGTCTCGGGCTCGGGCCGGCGCATTAATAGGGTTAAGATCTGTTCAGCCTCGGGTAGGCTCGTGCATCGGGTTTTGAGCCATCCGGACTCAGCCTGGCTCATTAATCGGGTTTCCAGGTGATCATGTTTGGTTTGGTACGTGAATCGAGATTCAACCAGCTCAGGTTCGTGCCGGCCAATTAATAGGGTTAAGACCGGTTCGGATTCGGATAGGCCCGCGCATCGGGTTTCAATCCGTCCAGACTCGGCCCAGCCTATTAATCGAGTTTTCAGGTGATCATGTTCGGTCCAGCCCGCAAATCGAGATTCGACCATCTCAAGCTCGTGCCGGCCCATTAATAGGGTTAAGACCGGTTCAGACTCGAGTAGGCCCGCGCATCATGTTTCGAGCCGTCCAAACTCGACTTGACCCATTATTCGGGTTTCCAAGTAATCATGTTCAGTTCGGTCCGCGAATCGAGATTCAACCGTCTCGGACTCGAGTAGGCCAGCGCATCAGGTTTCGAGCCATCCGGACTATGCCCGGCTTATTAATCGGGTTTCCAGGTGATCGTGTTCAGATCGGCCAATGAATCAAGATTCAATCGTTTCAGGCTCGGGCTGTCCCATTAATAGGGCTAAAACCGGTTCGGACTAGAGTTGGCCCGCGCATCGGGTTTCGAGTCATCCGGTCTCGGCCCGGCCCAATAATTGGGTTTCCAAGTGACCTTGTTAAGTTCGGTCTGCGAATAGAGATTCGACTGTCTCGGGCTCGGGCCGGCCGATTAATAAGGTTTAGACCCGTTCAGACTCTGGTAGGGCCGCGCAGCGGATTTCAAGCAGTTCGGAATAGACCCAACCCATTAATCGGGTTTCCATGTGATCTTGTTCGGGTCGGTCCGTGTATCGAGATTCGACCATCTCGGGATCGGGCCAGCCTTTTAACAGGGTTAAGACCGGTTTAGACTCGGGTAGGCGCGCGTATCGGGTTTCGAGACTTCCAGACTCGGCCCGGCCCATTAATTGGGTTTTCAGGTGATCGTGTTCTGTTTGGCCCGCGAATAGATATTCGATCTTCTCGGGCTCGGGACGGCCCATTAATAGGGTTAAGACCGGTTCGGATTCGAATAGGCCCGTGTATCAGGTTTTGAGCCGTCTGGACTCAACCCGGCCCATTAACCAGGTTTCCATGTGATCGTGTTCGATTTGGTCCGCAAATCGAGATTCGACCGGCTCGGGCTCGGGCCGACCCATAAATAGGGTTAAGACCGGTTCGGACTCGGGTAGGCCTGCACATCAAGTTTTGAGCCATCCAGACTCGGCCCTGCCCATAAATCGGGTTTCTAGGTTATCATGTTCGGTTCGACCTCAGAATCGAGATTCGACCGTCTAGGGTTCAGGCCAGTCCATTAACAGGGTTATGACTAGTTCTGACAAGGGTAGGCCCGCGCATCGGGTTTTGAGCCGTCCGAAATCGACCTGACCCATTAATCGGGTTTCCAGGTGATCGTGTTCGGTTTGGCCCACGAATCGAGATTCGATCGTCTCGGGCTCGGCCAAGCCCATTAAAAGGGTTAAGACCAGTTAAGACTCGGGTAGGCCCGATTTCGAGCAGTCTAGACTCGGCCCGACCCATTAATCGGGTTCCAGGTAATCTTGTTCGGTTTGGCCCGCGAATCGAGATTCGACTATCTAGGGCTCAGGTCGGCCCATTAATAGGATTAAGACCGATTCGGACTCGGGTAGGCCAGCGCATCGGGTTTTGAGTCGTTCGGACTCGGCTCGGCCCATTAATCGGGTATCCAGGTGATCGTGTTTGGTTCGGCACGCGAATAGAGATTCGACCGTCTCGGGCTCAAGGCGACCCATTAATAGGGTTAAGACCGATTCAGACGTGAGAAGGCCCGCGCATCTGGTTTCGAGCCGTCTGGACTTAGCCCGGTCCATTAATCGGGTTTCTAAGTGATCGTGTTCAGTTCAGTTCGTGAATCGAGATTCGATCGTCTCAGGCTCGGGCCGACCCATTAATAGGGTTAAGACCGGTTTGGACTTGGGTAGGCCCTCGCATCGGGTTTTGAGCCATTCGGACTCAGCCAGACCTATAAAATGGGTTTCCAGGTATTCTGTTTGGCCCGCGAATCAACAGGGTTAAGACCGGTTCAGACTCGGGTAGGCCCGCGCATCGGGTTTCGAGCCGTCCAGACTTGGCTTGGCCTATTAATCTGGTTTCAAGGTGATCGTGTTTGGTTCGGCCCACAAATCGAGATTCGACAGTCTCAGGCTCGACCTGGCCCATTAATAGGGTTAAGACCGGTTCGGATTCGAGTAGGCCCGCACATCGGGTTTTGAGACGTTTAGACTCAGCCTGGCCCATTAATTGGGTTTCCAGGTTATTATGTTTGGTTCAGCCCGTGAATCGAGATTCGAATGTCTCAGGCTCGGGCCAGCCCATTAATAGGATTAAGACCGGTTCAGACTCGGATAGGCCCGCGCATCGGGTTTTGAGCCATCCGAACTCGGTCCTGTCCATTAATCGGGTTTCCAAGTAATCGTGTTCAGTTCGATCCGCGAATCGAGAATCGACCATCTCAGGCCAGCCCATTAATAGGGTTAAGACCGGTTCGGACTCGGGTAGGCCCGCGTATCAGGTTTCGAGCCGTCCAGACTCGGCCCGGCCTATTAATCAGGTTTCTAAGTGATCATGTTCGGTTTGGACTGCGAATCGAGATTTGAGAGTCTTGAACTAGGCCCGCCCATTAATAGGGTTAAGACCGGCTCAGATTCAGGTAGGCCCGCACAGAAGGTTGCGAGCCATCCAGACTCGGACCGGTCCATTAATTGGGTTTCCAGGTGATCATGTTCGGTTCGGTCCGCGAATCGAGATTCAACCGTCTCGGGCTTGGGCCTGCTTATTAACAGGGTTAAAATCGGTTCAGACTTGGGTATGCCTGCGCATCGAGTTTTGAGCCATCCGGACTTGGCCCGACCCATTAATCGGGTTTCCAGGTGATTGTGTATGGTTTGGCCCATGAATCAAGATTCAACCGTCTCGAACTAGGCCCGCCCATTAATAGGGTTAAGACCGATTCAGACTCGGGTAGGCCCGCGCATCAGGTTTTGAGCCATTCGAACTCGGCCCAGCCCATTAATCAGGTTTCCAGGTGATCATATTCAGTTTGGTCCACGAATCGAGATTCGACCGTCTTGGGCTCGGGCCAGCCCAAAAATAGGGTTCAGACCGATTCGGACTCGGGTAGGCTCGCGCATCGGCTTTCGAGTCATCCGGACTCTGCTCGGCCCATTAATATGGTTTCCAAGTAATCGTGTTTAGTTCGGCACGCGAATTGAGATTCGACCGTCTCAGGCTCGAAGCTGCCCATTAATAGGGTTAAGACCGGTTCGGACTCGGGTAGGCCCGCGCATCTGGCTTCGAGCCGTCCGGACTCAGCCCAGTCCATTAATCGGGTTTCTAAGTGATCGTGTTCAGTTCAGTTCGCGAATCGAGATTCGACCGTCTCGGGCTCGGGCCGACCCATTAATAGGGTTAAGACCGGTTCGGACTCAAGTAGGCCCGCGTATTGGGTTTCGGGCCATTCGGACTCAGCCCGACCCATAAAATGGGTTTCCAGGTGTTCTGTTTGGCACGTGAATCAAGATTTGACTATCTCGAGCTAACCCATTAACAGGGTTAAGATCGGCTCAGACTCGTGTAGGCCCGCGCATCGGGTTTTGAGCTATACGGACTCGGCCCGGCCCATTAATCGAGTTTCAAGGTGATCGTGTTCGTTTTGGCCTACAAATCTAGATTCGATATTCTGGGGCTTGGCCCGGCCCATTAATAGGGCTAAGATCGGTTCGGACTCGAGTAGGCCCGCATATCGGGATTTGAGACGTTCAGACTCAGCTCGGCGCATTAATCGGGTTTCCAGGTTATCATGTTTGGTTCAGCCCGCGAATCGATATTCGAATGTCTCGGGCTCGGGCTGACCCATTAATAGGGTTAAGATCGGTTCAGACTCGGATTGGCCCGCGCATCGAGTTTCTAGCCGTCTGAACTCGGCCCGATCCATTAATTGGGTTTCCAAGTGATCGTGTTCAGTTCGGTCCGTGAATCGAGAATCGATCATCTCGGGCCGGCCCATTAATAGGGTTAAGACTGGTTCGGAATCAGGTAGGCCCGCGCATCAGGTTTCGAGCCGTCCAGACTCAGCCCAGCCCATTAATCGGGTTTCCAGTGATCGTGTTTGGTTTGGACTGCGCATCGAAATTCGACAGTCTTGAACTAGGCCCGCCCATTAATAGGGTTAAGACCGGTTCAGATTCAGGTAGGCCCGCGCATCAGGTTTTGAGCCGTCCGGAGTCGGACCGGTCCATTAATCGGGTTTCTAGGTGATCGTGTTCGATTCGGTCCGTGAATCGAGATTCGACCATCTCGAGCTCGGGCTGGCCCATTAATAGGGTTAAGACCAGTTCAGACTTGGGTAGGCCTGCGTATCGGGTTTCGAGCAGTCTGAACTCGGCCCGACCCATTAATTGGGTTTCCAAGTGATCATGTTCGGTTCGGCCCGTGAATTGAGATTCAACCGTCTCGGGCTCGGGCCGACCCATTAATAGGGTTAAGATCGGTTCAAACTTAGGTAGGCTTACGCTTCGGGGTTCGAGCCGTCCGGACTCGGCCCATCCTATTAATCGGGTTTCCAGGTGATCATTTTTTGTTTGGCTGGCAAATTGAGATTCAGCCGTCTTGGGCTCGGGCCGGCCCATTAATAGGTTTAAGATCGGTTTGGACTCCGGTAGACCCGCACATCGGGTTTCTAGCCGTCCGGACTCAGCCCGGCCTATTAATCGGGTTTCTAGGTGATCGTGTTCGGTTTGGCACGCGAATTGAGATTCGACCGTCTCGAACTCGGGCCAGCCCATTAATAGGGTTAAGACTGGTTCGGACTCGAGTAGGCCCGCGCATCGGGTTTTAAGCCGTCCGGACTCGGCTCGGCCCTTTAATCGGGTTCCAGGTGATCATTTTCGGTTCAGCTCGCAAATCGAGATTCGACCGTCTTCGGCTCGGGCCGGCCCATTAATAGAGTTAAGACCAGTTCACACTCTAGTAGGCCCGCGCATCGGGTTTCGAGCTGTCCAGCCTCAGCCCGGCCTATTAATCGAATTTCCAAGTGATCGTTTTTGGTTTGGCGTGTGAATCGAGATTTGACCGTCTCGAGCTCGGGCCGGCCCATTAATAGGGTTAAGAGCGATTCGAACTCGGGTAGGCCCGCGCATCGGGTTTCGAGTCATCTGGACTCGGCTCGGCCCATTAATATGGTTTCCAGGTGATCGTGTTTGGTTCGGCACGCGAATTGAGATTCGACCGTCTCGGGCTCGAGGCGGCCCATTAATAGGGTTAAGACCGGTTCGGACTCGGGTAGGACCGCGCATCTGGTTTCGAGCCATCCGGACTCAGCTCGGTCCATTAATCAAGTTTCTAAGTGATCGTGTTCAGTTCAGTTCGCAAATCGAGATTCAACCGTCTCGGGCTCGGGCCGACCCATTAATAGGGTTAAGACTGGTTCGGACTCGGGTAGACCTGCGCATCGGGTTTCGAGCCATCCGGACTCGGCCCAGCCCATAAATCAAGTTTCCAGGTGATCGAGTTTGGTTCCGCCCGCGAATCGAGATTCGATCATCTCGGGCTAGCCCATTAGCTAGGTTAAGACCGGTTCAGACTCAGGTAGGTCCACGCATCGAGTTTCGAGCCGTCCGGACTCGGGTTGTCCCATTAATTGGGTTTCCTGGTGATCGTGTTTGATTCGACCCACAAATCGAGATTCGACCGTCTCGTGTTCGGGCCGACCCATTAGTAGGGTTAAGACCGGTTCGGACTTGGGTAGGCCCGCGCATCAGGTTTTGAACCGTTCGGACTCTACCTGGCCCATAAATTAGGTTTCCAGGTGATCGTGTTTGGTTTAGCCCACGAATAGAGATTCAACCGTCTCGTGCTCGGGCTGGCCCATTATTAAGGTTATGACCAGTTCAGACTCGGGTAGACCCGCGCATCGGGTTTCGAGCCGTCTGGACTCGGCCCGGCTCATTAATCGTGTTTCCAAGTGATCATTTTCGGTTCAGCCCGAAAATCAATATTTGACAATCTCGGGCTCGGGCCGGCCCATTAATAGGGTTAAGACTGGTTCAGACTCGAGTAGGCCCGCGCATCGTGTTTGGAGCCGTCCGGACTCAGCCCAGCCCATTAATTGGGTTTCCAGGTGATCATGTTCGGTTCGTTATGGGAATCGAGATTCGACCGTCTCGAGCTCGAGACGGCCCATTAACAGGGTTAAAACCGGTTCGGACTTGGGTAGGCCTACGCATCGGGTTTCGAGCCAGCCGGACTCGGCACGATCCATTATTCGGATTTCTAAGTGATCGTGTTCAGTTCAGTCCTCGAATCGAGATTCGACCATGTGAGGCTCGGGCCAGCCCATTAATAGGGTTAAGACTAATTCAGACTCGAGAAGGCCCGCGCATCGGGTTTCGAGCCATTCGGACCCGACCCGGCCCATAAATCAGGTTTTCCAGGTGATCGTGTTCGGTTCGGCCCACGAATCTAGATTCGACCATCTCGAGCTCGAAATAGCCCATTAATAGGTTTAAGATTGGTTCGGGCTCGAGTAGGCCCGCGCATTGGGTTTTGAGCCATTCGGACTCGGCCCGGCCCCTTAATCGGGTTTCTAGGTGATCGTGTTTTATTCGGCCCGCGAATCGAGATTCGACTATCTTGGGCTTGGGCCAGCCCATTAATTGGGTTAAAACTGGTTCGGACTCGGGTAGGCCCACACATCGGGTTTCGAGCCATCCAGACTCGGCCCAGCCCATTAATCGGGTTTCCAGGTGATCATGTTCAGTTCGGCCTGCGAGTCGCGATTCGACCGTCTCGGGCTCGGATTTGGGCCAGCCCATTAATAGGATTAAGACCGGTTCAGACTAGGGTAGGCCCGCGCATCAAATTTCGAGCCATCCGGAATCGACCCAGCCCATTAATAGGGTTTTAATGCGATTGTGTTCGGTTCGGTCCGCGAATCAAGATTCGACGATCTCGGGCTCCGGCCAGCCCATTAACAGGATTAAGACCATTTCGGACTCAGGTAGGCTCGCGCATCGGGTCTTAAGCCGTCCGGACTCGGCCCGGCCTCTTAATTGGTTTTCCAGGTAATCGTGTTTGGTTCGGCCCGCGAATCGAGATTCGACCGTCTCGAACTAGGCCCGCCCATTAATAAGGTTTAGACCGGTTCGGACTCGGGTAGGCCCGCGCATCGAGTTTCAAGCCGTTCGGACTTGGCCCGGCCCATTAATCGAGTTTCCAGGTGATCATGTTTTGTTCTTTATGCGAATCGAGATTCGACCGTCTCGGCTTTGGGCCGACCCATTAATAGGGTTAAGACCAGTTCGGACTCGGGTCGGCCCGCGCATTGGGTTTCGAGCCATTCGGACTCAGCCCGACCGATAAAATGGGTTTCCAGGTGTTTGGTTCGACCCACGAATCGAGATTCGACTATCTTTGGCTCGGGCTAGCCCATTAACAGGGTTAAGACTGGTTCAGACTCGGGTAGGCCCGCGTATCGGGTTTTGAGCCGTCCGGACTCGACCCGGTCCATTAATTGGGTTTCCAAGTGATTCTGTTCAGTTCGGTCCGCGAATCGAGAATCGACCGTCTAGAGCCGACCCATTAATAGAGTTAAGACCGGTTCAGAATCGGGTAGGACCGCGCATCAGGTTTCGAGCCGTCCAGACTCGGCCCGACCCATTAATCGGGTTTCCAGGTGATCATATTCGGTTCGGACTGCGAATCGAGATTCGACAGTCTTGAACTAGGCCCGCCCATTAATAGGCTTAAGATCGGTTAGGATTCAGGCAGGCCTGCGCATCAGGTTTTGAGTCGTCCGGACTCGGACCGGTCGCTTAATCGGGTTTCCAGGTGATCATGTTCGATTCGGTCAGCGAATTGAGATTCGGCCGTCTCGGGCTCGGGCCGGCCCATTAATAGGGTTAAGACTGGTTTGGACACGGGTAGGCCTGCGCATTGGGTTTCGAGTCGTTCAAACTCGGCCCGACCCATTAATCGGGTTTCCAGGTAACCGTGTTCTGTTCAACGCGCGAAATGAGATTCAACCGTCTCGGGCTCTGGCCGACCCATTAATAGGGTTAAGACCGGTTCGAACTCGGGTAGGCCAGCGCTTCGGGGTTCAAGCCGTTCGGACTCGGCCCGGCCCATTAATCTGGTTTGCAGGTGATCATTTTTGGTTCTGCCGGCATATTGAGATTCGACCGTCTCGGGCTCGGGCTGACCCATTAATAGGGTTAAGACCGGTTCAGACTTTAGGGTCAGGTTTCGAGCGATCCGGACCCGGTCCGGCCCATTAATTGGATTCCAAGCCGTTCCTGGCACCCTCAACCCGCTAATCGAGATTCTAACGGTTCGGACTCGGGTCGACCCATTACTAGGGTTTCGACCACTTCGGACTTTAGGGTCGAGTTTCGAGCTGTCCAGACTCGGCCCGGCCATTTAATTAGGTTCCCAGCGGTTCCTGGCACTCTCGGCCCGCTAATCGAGATTTTATAGGTTCGAACTCAGGCCGACCCATTACTACGGTTTCGACCGGTTCGGACTTTAGGATCGGGTTTTAAGCGGTCCGAACTCGGCCCGACCTATTAATCGGGTTTTTGGCACCCTCGGCCCTCTAATCGAGATTCGACCAATTCGGACTCGGGCCGAACCATTACTAGGGTTTCGACCGGTTCAGACTTTAGGGTCGGGTTTCGAGCGGTCCGAACTCGGCCTGGCCCATTAATCGGGTTCCCTGCGGTTCCTGTCAACCTCGGCCCGTTAATTGAGATTCGACCAGTTCGGACTCGGGACTACCCATTACTAGGGTTTCGACCGATTTGGACTTTAGGCTCGAGTTTCGAATGGTCCGGACTCAGCCCCACCCATTAATCGGGTTCTCAGCGGTACCTAACACCTTCGGCCTGCTAATCGAGATTCGACCGGTTCGGACTCGGGCCGACCCATTACTAGGGTTTCGACCGGTTCAAACTTTAGGGTCAGGTTTCAAACGGTCCAAACTCGGCCCAACCCATTAATTGGGTTCCCAACGATTCCTGGCACCCTCGGCCCGCTAATCAAGATTCTATCGGTTCAGACTCAGGCCGACCCATTACTAGGGTTTCGATCGGTTTGGACTCGGCTCGACCTGACCCATTAATCGGGTTCCCAGCGGTTCCTGGCACCCTCGGCCCGCTAATCGAGATTTGACCAGTTCAAACTCAGATGGGCCCATTACTAGGGTTTTGACCGGTTCGGACTTTAGGGTCAGGTTTCGAGCGGTCCGGACTCTGCCCGCCCCATAAATCGGGTTCTAAGCGATTCTTGCCACCCTCAGCCCGCTAATAGAGATTCGACCGGTTCAGACTTGGGCATCAGATTTCGAGTCGTCTGGAATTGACCAGGCCCATTAATCGAGTTTCCAGGTAATCGTGTTCGATTCGGTTCGTGAATCGAGATTCGACCAACTCGAACTCGGCCCGCCCATTAATAAGGTTAAAACTGTTTCGAACTGGGGTAGGCCCGTGCATCGGGTTTCGAGCCGTCCGGACTCAGCCTGACCCATTAATCAGGTTTCCAGGTGATCGAGTTCCGTTCGGCCTGAGAATCGAGATTCGACCGTCTCGGGCTCAGGCCGGCCCATTAATAGGGTTAAGACCAGTTCAGATTCGGGTAGTCCCGTGCATCGGGTTTCGAGCTGTTCGGACTCGGCCCGGCTAATTAATCGGGTTTCCAAGTGATCGTGCTCGGTTCCGTCCGTGAATCGAGATTCGACTGTCTCGAGCTTGGGTCGGCCCATTAATAGGATTAAGACCGGTTCAGACTCGGGTAGGCCCGCGCATCGGATTTCGAGCCATCAGGTATCGACCCAGCCCATTAATCGGGTTTCCATGTGATCGTGTTCGGTTCAGTCCGCGAATCGAGATTCGACCGTCTCAGGCTCGGGCCGACCCATTAATAGGGTTAAGACTGGTTCGAACTCGGGTAGGCCCGCGCATCCGGTTTTCGAGCCGTCTGACTCCGCCCGACCCATTAATCGGGTTTCCAGGTGATCGTGTTCGGTTCGGCCCACGAATCGATATTTGATCGTATCGGGCTTGAGCCAGCCCATTAATAGGGTTAAGACTGGTTTAGTCTCGGCTAGGCCCGCGCATCAGATTTCAAGCTATCCGGACTCGGCCCCAACCCGTTAATTGGGTTTCCATGTGGTCGTATTCGGTTCGTTCCGCGGATCGAGATTCGCCTGTCTCGGGATCGTGCTAGCCCATTAATAGGGTTAAGACCGGTTCGGACTCGGGTAGGCCCGCGCATCGGGTTTCGAGTCATCTGGACTAGGCCCGACACATAATTCGGGTTTCCAGGTGATCATGTTCGGTTCGGCCCACGAATCATTATTAGATCGACTCAAACTAGGCCCGCCCATTAATAGGGTTAAAACTTGTTCGGACTCGGGTAGGCCCACGCATCGGGATTCGATCCGTTCGGACTCGGCCCGACCCATTTGTCGGGTTGCCAAGTGATCGTGGTCTGTTTGGCCCTGCGTATCGAGATTCGACCGTCTCGGTCTCGGGCTGTCCCATTAATAGGGTTAAGACCGGTTCAAACTCAGGTAGGCCCGCGCATCGGATTTTGAGCCGTCCGGAATCTACCCGACCATTTAATTGAGTTTCCAGGTGATCGTGTTCAGTTCTGCCGGCGAATCGAGATTTGACAGGCTCGACCCGGCCCGCCTATTAATAGGGTTAAAACCGGTTCAGACTCGGGTAGGCCCTCGCATCGGGTATGAGCCGTCCGAACTCGGCCCGACCCATTAATCGGGTTTCCCGGTGATCATGGTCTGTTCGTCCGGCGAATCGAGATTCGACTGGCACGAACCCGGCCCACCTATTAATAGGGTTAAAACTGGTTCAGACTCGGGTAGGCCATCACATCAGATTTCGAGCCATCTGAACTCGACCTCAGCCCATTAATCGGGTTCCCAGGTGTTCGTGTTCGGTATGTCCCGTGAATCGAGATTCGATCGTCTCGGGCACAGGTAGTCCCATTAATAAGGTTAAGACCGGTTCAGATTTGGGTAGGCCCGTACATCGGGTTTCGAGCCTCTGGATTTAGCCCGGCCTATTAATTGGGTTTGCAAGTGATCATATTCGGTTCAGTCCGCGAATTGAGATTCGGCAGTCTCGGGCTCAAGCCGGCCCATTAATAGGATTAAGACTGGTTCAGACTCGGGTAGGCCCGTGCATCAGATTTCGAGCCGTCAGGTATCGGCCCGACCCATTAATCGGGTTTCCAAGTGATCGTGTTCGGTATAGCCCGCGAAACGAGATTCGACCGTCTCAGGCTCAGGCAGGCCCATTAATAAGGTTAAGACCGATTCGGTTTCGGGTAGGCCCGTACATCGGGTTTCGAGCCGTCCAGACTCAGCCCGGCCCATTAATCGGGTTTGCAAGTGATCGTGTTCGGTTCGGTCCGCGAATTGAGATTCGACCGTCTCGGGTTGAGGCCGGCCCATTAATAGGTTTAAGACCGGTTTAGACTCGGGTAGGCCAGCGCATTAGATTTCGAGCCGTCTGGTATCGACCCAGCCCATTAATCAAGTTTCCATGTGATCGTGTTCAGTTCGGTCCGCGAATCGAGATTTGACCGTCTCGGGCTCGGGCCAGCCCATTAATAAGGTTAAAACTGGTTCAGACTCGGGAGGCCCACACATCGGGTTTTGAGCTATCCAGACTCAGCCCAACCCATTAATCAGGTTTCAAGGTGATCGTGTTTGGTTCAGCCTGTGAATCGAGATTCAACCGTCTCAGGCTCAGATAGTCCCATTAATAGTGTTAATATTGGTTCGGACATGGGTAGGCCCGCACATCAAGTTTCGAGTCGTTCGGAATCGGCCCAGCCAATTAATCGGGCTTCCACGTGATCGTGTTCCGTTCAGCCCGCGAATCGAGATTCGATCAGCTCGGGCTCGGGCAGACCCATTAATAGGGTTAAGACCGATTCAGACTCGGGTAGACCCGCGCATCAGGTTTTGAGCCATCCGAACTCGGCCCGGCCTATTAATGAAGTTTCCAGGTGTTCGTGTTCGGTATTTCCCGTGGATCAAGATTCGACCGTCTCAGGCTCGGGTCGGCCCATTAATAAGGTTAAGATCGGTTCGGACTCAAATAGGCCCGCGCATCTGGTTTCGAGCCGTCCGGACTCGACCAGGCCCATTAATCGGGTTTCCAGGTGATCGTGTTCGGTTCGGTCCGTGAATCAAGATTAGACCATCTCGGGCTTGGGCCGGCCCATTAATACAGTTAATACCAGTTCAAACTCGGGTAGGCCCGCGCATCGGGTTTTGAGCCATCCGGACTCAGCCTGACCCATTAATCGGGTTTCCAGGTGATCGTGTTCGGTTCGGCCCGCGAATCGTGATTCGATCGGCTCAGGCTTGGTCCGGCCCATTAATAGGGTTAAGACCAGTTCAGATTCGAGTAGGCCTGCGCTTCGAATTTCGAGCCATACAGACTCAGCCCGGCCCATTAATCAGGTTTTCAGGTGATCGTATTTGGTTTGACCCATAAATTGAGATTCGACCAACTCGGGCTCAAGCCGGCCCATTAATAGGGTTAAGACCAGTTCAGATTCGGGTAGTCCCGTGCATCGGGTTTCGAGCTGTTCGGACTCGGCCCGGCTAATTAATCGGGTTTCCAAGTGATCGTGCTCGGTTCCGTCCGTGAATCGAGATTCGACTGTCTCGAGCTTGGGTCGGCCCATTAATAGGATTAAGACCGGTTCAGACTCGGGTAGGCCCGCGCATCGGATTTCGAGCCATCAGGTATCGACCCA
>JBCEWC010014375.1:0-14415 GCA_038996855.1 Solanum aculeatissimum
TTGAGGGTGAAAAGTTGAAAGAGAGAAGGGTGCATGAGGCGAAGAGGGCCCGACTTGATGGTGGGTTCTCAAATGTCGAGGGTGGTAGATTTGGCTATTTCCAACAAGGCCAAGGTTCTAATGTGAGACTTGCTACTAAGGTTCCTCCTTCTAAGGCACAAGTTCGGGATGGTCCTCGAATTCCTCATTGTGATCGTTGTGGTCGTAATCATTTGGGTGTATGTAGACAAATCACTGATGCTTGCTTTAGGTATGGTAGCTTGGACCACAAAATCTCAAATTGCCCAAAGAACGCGAAGAAGGACCAAGTTGCTCCCAGTGATCAAGGGACACCAAAGGCTCCGGTTGGAAGTGCTCCAAGGAACAACCAGTTTTATGCTCTCCATGCCCGCCGAAAGATAGAAGTCGTCACCAGTCCCTACATGGTTAGAACATATAGATGAAAATATGGGTTAGCACAAAATATGTACTAAGTATGCGGGCAGACAATGCATATGACAATATAGTATGACCAAACGAGATGACAAGGGGACAAGTGATACGAAAAGGATGCACATAGCCAAATGAGAATATATTATAACAATATGCCATGCCATGATGTATGAAATGCAACTTAAGATCATATTATAGCGGGGATGTGACCTCAACTGATACCGGAGGATACCCGAGTGAGCTACAACTTAGATCCGGACTACTTGCCAGGTAGGTCCCTAATCACCCTTCAACAAGGGGAAACAAACAAGTCATCCCATCTAAGAAGAAATCCCATGTTGGCACATGGTTTGACGGAAAGGAGTATGGACCCTTAGAGCTAGACCACCCTGACTCCAATCACTCAGTACTAAGACTCATATCACGGGAATACATATATATATCCATGCAAGCTTTTCAAAATGGAGAGTTGACATTTTTTTCAAAACCATGCATCATTAGACAAACTAAGACATGATCAAATCCATATCCATACTTAGGCTAAAAAGTCAACAAGAATTTCCATAATCATTTCCATATCAAAGAAATAAGAGTAGCTCATCTACATAGCTTATCATATCAAGCCTTCATAACATAACAAAGTGGGGAAAGCACCCATAATGCTCAAAGAGCCATAACAAGAGACTATGTGATCACAAGCCTTAACATATCATATCATAACATGAGGGACATGCCCTTACAAGAGTTTCGTCATAACCATTCTTCAATGCATATGCCATGAATGAGAAATCAAGTCCATGGGTAATGGAGATTCAAACCTTAAAACCATAATTCAATAGGTAAATCAACATAATTCATGATAAACTACGACTTGAAGACAATAATAAAAAAAGAGACACTTTAACCACAACTCATAATGGATCATGCATCATTTCAAAAGTCTTTCAAAACTTATGTCAAAACATCATTTAAAATATTTTCATGCTCATGTATGCATGCAATGTCATGAAACTCAAGAATTTAAAGAATTAGGATTATATAAGGATAGAACCTAGTACCTTAGGATGGAGTAGATTGGAAGAGATAGGGACATCGCTCCATCATGTCCAACTCTACTTCTCACATTGCACTCTCCACATCTTGGTTCCTCCAAAGCACCTTGACCGAAGCTACCTCTTTTTTGTGAAGACGCTTCAATTGCCTATAAGAGATCTCCATTGACACCTCTTCATAGGTCAAATTCTCCTCAACCGTCACACCCTCCAAAGGTTTAATGGCCTTAGGATCACCAACTAACTTATTCAACATAGACACATGGAATACCGGATGAATGGAGCTCATGTCCAAAGGCAAATCCAACCTATAAGCCGTATTGCCAATCCGTTCTACAATCTCATAAGGTCTAACATACCGGGAGCTCAACTTGCCCTCTTTTCCAAAATGCATGACGCCTTTCATGGGGGATACTTTCACATGCCCCCAATCACCTATATGAAATTTGAGATCCCTCTTCCTAACATCCGAATAAGACTTTTGGCAACTTTGAGCCGTCTTCAACCTTTCCCTAATCAACTTCACTTTTTCAATGACCTCAACAACCAAATCCGGGACTAACGAGGTTGTCACATCCAATTCAAACCAACCAACCGGAGATCTACATCTCCTACCATAAAAAGCATCAAATGGAGTCATACCAGTGCTAGCATAGAAGCTATTGTTGTAGGCAAATTCAATGAGCGATAGATGATCATCCCAATTTTCTTTGAATTCCAACACACAAGCCCTTAACATGTCCTCCAAAGTTTGAATCATCCTTTCAGCTTGCCCATCGGTTTGAAGATGAAATATGGTGCTCAAATTGAACTTAGTACCAAGTCCCTTTTGAAAAGACTTCCAAAAATAAAAAGTAAATTGAGTACCACGAACCGATATCACTCGTCGTCCGCCAGAAGATAAAAGTCGTCACTGGTCCGTATATGGTTAGAACATGTAGATGTAAGTATGGGTTAGCACAAAATATGTACTAAGTATGCGGGCATGCAATGCATATGACAATATAATATGACCAAACGAGATGACAAGGGGACAAGTATTCGAAAAGGATGCACATAGCCAAAGGGGAATATATTATAACAATACGCCATGCCATGATACATGAAATGCAACCTAAGATCATATTATAGCAGGGATGTGACCTCAACTGACACCGGAGGAGACCTGAGCGAGCTACAACTTGGATCATGACTACTTGCAAGGTAGGTCCCTAATCATCCTTCAACAAGGGGAAACAAACAAGTCATCCCATCTAGGGAGAAATCCCATGTTGGCACATGGTTTGATAGAAAAGAGTATAGACCCTTGTAGCTAGTCCACCCCAAAGAGACTATGTGATCCCATAATGCTGAAAGAGCCATAACAAGAGACTATGTGATCACAAGCCTTAACATATCATATCATAACATGAGGGCCATGCCCTTACAAGAGTTTCATCATAACTATTCTTTACTGCATAAGCCATGAATGAGAAATCAAGTGGATGGGTAATGGAGATTCAAACCTTAAAACCATAATTCAATAGGTAAATCAACATAATTCATGATAAAATCCCAATTCAAAACATAATGCAATTTACCCATGCATATTAAACCATTAAAGGGACATGCACATTGATCCTTCAAGAATTCCCATGCAATTCATAAAATTCAAAGTTAAATCATCATTAAATCACCTAATTTCTACACCCCCACAACTCAATGGAATGAAATATATCAAGAATTAAAGAACCCATAATTAAAGGAAGCTTAAATTCATAAATTAAGGATAAGGGTTCTTGGGTCTTCATGGATGAAAGATATTACTACTTTGATCCAGCAACTTCTTAATCCATGAATCAAACCCACATACCTTCAGTTTAAACAAGAGAATTATATGGAATTACAAGAAAGATAAATTTCCTAAAATTTCTTCAAACTTTCATCAATGGAGGTCAAGAGAATATAGAGAATTTAGGAGTGTTAAAATGGATGAAAAGGGATTAGGGTTTGATTTAGTGGAGTTAGGAGACCTTAGAAAGCCTAAAAGGGGCTTAGGATCTAATTAAATTATGAATTAACCCTTAATATAATGGACTAGATCACTGAAGACAGTGTCTCATGGAAGGCCTATAATGCCCATCCAGAGTCTCATGGACCGTGAGCCTCTCCGTGAGACCTCACTTGGTCTCGACTTTGGTTTGAACTCTCGAGGGACTTTTTGGATCACTTCACGAGGGACCTCAAGACCGTGTAGCTGCACACAAATTGTATAGTTGTCCGTGGAGCATCACTTGATCTAGAGTCCAACACTGAACCTTAGACAACTCTTTCGATTACTTCATGGGACCCTCACAAGCCGTGAAGGGTCACACACACCGTGGGGTGGACCATGGGACCACACTTGGTCCATGACCTGGCCCCCAACCCCTAGGAGCACACTGGACCAACCCATGAGCACCCCCACAAACCGTGGACTACTAAATGGTCCGTGATCTAACCCTTAGACTCCATTCCAAAACCTTTTCCCAGCTTTCTTCCAATTACAGACAGTTTCACTGCATGGGCCATAACTTTTACATACGAACTCCGAATTGAGTGAAACCACTTGCATTGCGAAGATAACTCAAAGAGATTTGATTTAATGTATACTAGCCTAAGAGTTAATGCCGTACAAAAAGATATGGATTTTCAAAGTCCACTGTCCAACCGGCCTTACAACTTCACCAAATTATCCTTTTGCATCCGACCACTTAAATACAACCCATGGCTACCAAAATTCAACCACAAATAGTTTAACACTACCCTTGACCAATCATTATGAAGTTTGAAATTTTTTTTAATTGTTACATCATCTCCCCCTTGGGAACATTCATCCTCGAATGAGCAAAACTACGACTTGAGGACAACAATCAAACAAGAGACATTTTAACCACAACTCATAATGGATCATGCATCATTTGAAAAGTCTTTCAAAACTTATGTCAAAACATCACTTAAAATATTTTCGTGCTCATGTATGCATGCAATGTCATGAAACTGAAGAATTTAAAGAATTAGGATCATACAAGGATAAAACCTAGTACCTTAGGCTTGAGTAGATTGGAAGAGATAGGGATATCTCTCAATCATGTACAACTACGCTTCCCACGTTGCACTCTCAATGTCTTGGTTACTCTAAAGTACCTTGACCGAAGCTACCTCCTTTTTGCGAAGCCGCTTCACTTGCCTATCCAAGATCTCCACCGATACCTCTTCATAGGTCAAATTCTCCTCAACCATCACACCCTCCAAAGGTGTAATGGCCTTAGGATCACCAACGAACTTCCTCAACATGGACACATGGAATACTGAATGAATGGAGCTCATGTCCAAAGGAAAATCCATCCTATAAGCCACATTGCCAATCCGTTCCACAATCTCATAAGGTCCGACATACCAGGGGCTCAACTTCCCCTTTTTGTCAAAATGCATGATGCCTTTCATGGGGGACACTTTCACATACACCCAATCACCTACATGAAATATGGGATCCCTCTTCCTAATATCCGAATAAGAATTTTGGAGACTTTGAGACGTCTTCAACCTTTACCTAATCAACTTCACTTTTTCAATGGCCTCAACAACCAAATCTGGGCCTAATACGGCCGTCTCACCCAATTCAAACCAACAAACTGGAGATCTACATCTCCTACAATACAAAGCTTCAAATGGAGCCATACCAATGATAGCATGGAAGCTATTGTTTTAGGCAAATTTAATGAGCGGTAGATGATCATCCCAATTTCCTTTGAATTCCAACACACAAGACCTTAACATGTCCTCCAAAGTTTGAATCATCGTTTCAGCTTGCCCATCGATCTGAGGATGAAATGTGGTGCTCAAATTGACCTTAGTACCAAGTCCCTTTTGAAAAGACTTTAAAAAATAACAAGTAAATTGAGTACCATGATCCGATATAATAGATCTCGACATACCATGCAATCTCACCAACTCCCGAATATACAGTTTAGCATACTCATTGACACTATAGGTAGTCTTAACTGGTAAGAAGTGAGCCGACTTAGTCATCCTGTCAACCACAACCCAAATAGAATTGAATCATCTCTGAGTATGGGGTAACCCAACCACAAAGTCCATGTTCATATCTTCCCACTTCCAAGTAGGAACTTCAATATCTTATATCAAACCACCGGGCCTTTGATGTTCCACTTTTAATTGTTTGTAATTAGGACATTCCTAAACAAACTTGGCTATGTCCGTCTTTATACCATTCCACCAATACAACTCTTTCAAGTCTCGATTCATCTTGGTAGATCACGGATGAATAGAATATTGAGAATTATGAGCCTCCTTCATGATAATCTCTCTTAAGCCATCAACTGTGGAACACATAAATGGTCTGGGTACCGTAGCACACCATCTCCCCCTTGGAGAAAACCTCAATATTTCCATTGGAAACCAACTTCTTCAACTCTACCAAGGAAGGATCTAAGTCTTGTTTCTTCTTAACATCAACTACCAAGGAAGACTCGGATCCACCTTTGTAACGATCCAAATATTTTTGAAATTCATAATGGTTGGTCAAGGTTAGTGTTAAATTGGTCGTGGTTGAATTTTGATAGCTATGGGTGGTATTTAAGCGACTGGATTCAAAACGAATCGTTTGGTGAGATTGTAAGGCCAGTTGGGCAGTGAACTTTGTAAGATCATAAATTTTAGTATGGGTTGATATATATCAAATGGAAGCTGTTTGAGTTGTCTTCACAATGCCACTGGTTTCAGTTAATTAGAAGTTAGTATGGGAAAGTTATAACTAAAATAGTGAGACTGCCCGTAATTAGAAGGACGCTGGGAACAAGGTTCTGGAATTGGGTTAAGGACTGGACCACAGACCGTTTGTTGGTCCACTGTCCATGTGGGTGTTGGTGGGTTGGTGCAGTGGGAGCCTAGGGCTTGGGGGCCAAGCCATGGACCAAGTATGGTTCCACGGACCCCCTCACGGTTCGTGTGACCCTTCACGGCTGGTGAGGGATCCCGTGAAGTGAGGCAGAATGTTGGCCAAGGTTTGGGGCTGGATTCTTGACCAAGTGATGCTCCATGAATGAATACACGGTCTGTGTGCATCTACACTATCCGTGAGGCCCCTCGTGAAGTGATCTAGAAAGTCCCCCGAGAGTTCAAGTCGAAGTCGAGGTTAAGTGTAGCCTCATGGGCAGATACACAACCCGTGTACCAGTAAATAGGCACGGTGTGCCTTCCGTGTGACTCTATCTTCAGTGATTTAGTCCATTTCATTAATGGTTAATTTGTAATTTAATTATATCCTATGCCCCTTTTAAGCTTTCTAAGGTCTCCTAAACTCCCTAAATCAAACCCTACTCCCTTTTAATCCATTCTTACACTCTTCAATTCATTTCACAATTCTCTCAACTCTCTTGACCTCCATTGATGAAAGCTTGAATAAATTTGGGGAAGATCATACTTGTTGTGAAATCATTCAGTTCTCTTGATTAATTCCAACGTATGTGGGTTTGATTCATAGATTCTCTTTCATCCATAAAGACCCAAGAACCTTCCTCTTTAAATTATGATTTTTAAGTTTTCTTTAATGTTTGGTTCTTTAAATTTTGAAGTATTTAATTGAATTGGAATGTGGGTTGTAGAAATTAGGTGATTTAAAGTTGATTAAAGTTTTAATTCTATGAAGCTTTAATGGATTTTATGACGTTAAGTTATGCATGTCCCGTTACTCTTAAACTATGCATGAGTGGTATTTACATGATGTTTTGAAGGTTGGTTTAACTTGAATTTCTTATGAACTACTCTTGATTTGAATTTAAAGTATAAATTCTAGTACCCGTGCTATCCTCATTGTTACTCATGGAAATTGCATGCATGATCATGGTTTTTCAAGAAGGTTTTGATGTGGGCTAAGTCCCAAATATGTTTATGACTATGATTTTGAGCAAGTATGGGTTATGAATAAGTTATGATCACACTAAGTCTATGATATGGATCTTTGAGCAACATGGGTATTTACACCAACATGATATGACAAGTATGAAAAGTATGGAGCTACTCTTATGCATAAAGTTTGACATGAATGTTGTTTGGCTTTTTAGCCTATGAAACATGATTATGAAATGTGTTGACTCTTGTTAAGTATGTATAATTGTAATGAAAGTATGTTTGGCTTCTTAGCCCAAGTATGCATTATTTGATGTTCAAGTGTTAAATTTCTATTTTAAAAGCATGTATATGTGTATGTATTCTTTTGGAATGATGACTTAGTACCGAGAAGGATTGGAGTAGTAAGTGGGCTATCACCAAGGGTCTCACTCCTTTCCCGAAACTATGTGCCACCATAGGTTGCTACCAAAATGGGAGGCCCGTAAGGTATTCTTTGATATGATATGGTATGATATGACAAGATATGCTATGCTATGTAAACCCTTCCGAAATGGGAGACCCGTAAGGAAGGTGGCCATCACACCGAAATGGGAGGCTCGTAAGATGTGGTGTAGATTAACTTTGGAAAGTAATCTTCTCTGATTCAATGGGAGGCCTCATTGGGAAAGTTCATGTTGTAGCTCACATGAGTCTGGATGTCGGTTATGGTTCCATCCCCTCTATACTATAAGCATTATGGCATTTCATGCATCGTGGTCATCATGGCATATTGATATATTATCCCTTCTTATATTCTCTTCTATGTATGTGCCCTTGTCATGTAGGTTGTTATAGGTTCATGTTCTTATGCATTTGCATGCCCGCATACTTAGTGCTTTATTGTGCTAACCCATACTCTTGTCTACATGTTATAACCATGTAGGGACCAGCGACAACCTCTACCTACCATTGAACGATGAGTGATCTCTCTGAAGCTACTTGCTTGTGGTGAGCCCTTTGTCCAAGGGAAATATCTACTTTCATCTTCCTTGTATTTCTTTACTTTATTTCATTATGACTTGAGGGTGAGCCCGGATTATGCCGAGTCTCCGCTCTATCTTATGTACAGGCTATGTTAGACATGTTAGACTCTTGTACGTTGTATTATGCTTATTTTGGGATGTTATGACTATTGAGATTATGTTATGGAAATGATATTCTGATTATGCTTATGATCACGTTATGGGATTGTGAATGTTAGGAATATGCTTATGTGGAAAGTCCCCTAACCCAGAATGCCCCCATAGTTTGAGTCCTACATACCCGCCCCTTAAAACTACTTGCTATGTGCTATGTGATTCATGCTCATCCCATCCTCAGCAAAATCCCCATAGCTTGAGTCCAAAGCCCTGTTTCCCCTAGAATTATGTGTTATGTGTTTACATTTCTGCGCTTCCGAACCGATGATGTGAGTGATGATGCTATGATAGCTTGATCGAGTTCCTTCGGGTTTTCCTTTGCCATGTCACATCTAGGCCCCACTTCCGGGTCGTGACAACCTTGAACAAGAATTTTACCATTGTCGGATTTGGCCAACCTCACACCCAACCTAGCCAAATGGTGCACATCTTTCACTATCTCCTTCTTCCCCTTTTCCACGTGAGTCACACTTCCCATAGAGAGTCTACTAAGGGCATCCGCCGCCACATTAGCCTTTCTAGGGTGATAAAGGACACTCATATCATAGTCCTTGAGAAGTTTCAACCATCTCCTTTGCCTCAAATTTAGGTCTCTTTGGGTGAACACATATTGCAAACTCTTGTGATCGGTGAAGACATCCACATGCACCCCATAAAAATAATGTCACCAAATTTTCAAAGAAAACACCACCGCCACCAACTCATGATCATGGGTTGGAGAATTTTGTTCATGCACATTCAATTGTCGAGATGCATAAGCTACCACCTTACCATGTTGCATAAGCACACAACCTAAACCAATACGCGATGCATCACAATCTACCACAAACCTATTTAACCCATTAGGAAAAGTCAAAATCAGAGCTGAAGTAAGCCTGTCATTCAAAGTTTTGAAAACACTTTTCACATTCATTTGACCACACCAACTTGGCCTTGTTTTGCGTCAACTTGGTCAACGGAGATGCTATAGAGGAAAACCCTTCAACAAACCTTCTATAATAACCGGCTAAACCAAGGAAGCTTCGAATATATGAAGGAGTCAACCATCTAGGCCAATCTTTCACCACTTAGGTTTTCTTAGGATCAACCTTAATGCCATCACCGGACACCACATGACCAAGGAAAGCAACCTCTCCCAACAAAAATTCACATTTGCTAAACTTGGCATACAATTGCTTTTTCCGCAACGTTTGAAGCACGAATCTCAAATTATCCATATGCTATTGTTAACTACGGGAGTAAATCAAGATGTCATCAATGAAGACTACCATAGAATTATCAATGAACGACTTGAACACCCAGTTCATAAGATCCATAAACACCACCGGAGCATTAGTCAACCCAAACGACATCACCACAAATTCAAAGTAACCATAACGAGTTCAAAAGGCCATCTTGGGAATGTCACACTCCCTCACCTTCAATTAATGATAACCCGAACGAAGGTCTATTTTGAAAAAGTGAGTAGCTCCTTGAAGTTGGTCGAACAAATCATCAATTCTAGGCAACGGGTACCTATTCTTAATGGTGACCTTGTTTAATTGTTGATAATCAATACACATTCGGAGAGACCCATCCTTTTTTCTCACAAACAAAATGGGAGCACCCCAAGGCGAAATACTCGGCCTAATATAACCCTTTTCTGACAAATCTTTTAATTGATCTTCTAATTCTTTCAACTCCATCGGGGCCATACAATAAGGAAGAATAGAGATAGGTTGAGTATCTGCATGGAGGTATATGCCAAATCTATTTCTCTATCGGGAGGGATACCGGGTAAGTCCTCGAGAAACACATCGAGAAACTCATTAACGACTGGAACCAATTCAAGATTAGTTGACTCACCCTTTACATCTCTAATCCGCACAATATGATAAATGTACCCCTTACAAATCATCTTCTGGGCTTTGAGGTAGGAAATAAACCGACCCTTAAACACGGAATCACTACCCTTCCATTCCAACACAAGTTCATTAGGAACTTGAAATTTAGCTTTCCTAGTCCTACAATCAACCGAGGCGTACGATGCATGAAACCAATCCATCCCAAGGATAACATCAAAATCATACATCTCAAGTTCTACAAGGTTACCGAGGAACACTTTATGCAACACAGAGATAGGACAACCCCGATACGCATTCTGGGCAACAATAGACTCACCCATGGGAGTATACACCAAATAAGGTTCCCTTAGAGTTTCAGGACTCAAACAAAATTTAACAGCCAACAGAGGAGTCACAAAATTTAACATACCAGTCACGACGTCCGAAGCTTCCTCCACCTCTTGGCGGGCATGGAGAACATAAAATCTGTTGTTCCAAGGAGCACTACCAACCGGAGCCTTCGGTTACCCTTGATCACCAGGATCCGCTTGATCCTTCTTCACATTATTTGGGAAATTAGAGATCTTGTGATCCAAACTACCACACCCATAACAAACACCCGTAGCTCTCCTACATTCACCTATGTGGCTACGACCACGTTGACCACAATGAGAAAATCGGGGACCACCCCCAACTTGTACCTTAGGAGGAGACACCCTTGGATTAGCAACTCTCACATTAGAGCCTTGGCCTTTTTGAAATCGGCCAAACCTACTACCACTTTTGGAATTGGAGAACCCACCATCAAGCCGGGCCCTCATAGCTTCATGCACTCTCTTTTTCTTATGTTTTTAACCCTCAATTTGCTTGGCATAAGTCATGAGCCTTGAGATGTTCATATCTCGGATAATCATAGCCGTACGAAACTCTTTCACAACCAAATAAGAGACACCAGAGATGAACTTGTGCATTCTTGCATGGGGGTCAAATAAAAATATTGGAGCATACTTGGAGAACTTAGTAAATTTGAGAGCATAATCCCTCACAGTCATACCATCCTGTCGAAGATTGATGAACTCAGTCATTTTAGCCTCTCTAATCTCAAGAGGAAAACACCAGTCAAGGAAGGCCATCTTGAACTCTTCCCACCCAACCTTGACATCAATCATCCTCTCAAGTAGCCATTGGTTATACCACACTTGGGCCACGTCTTTCAATTGATATGCAGCCAACTCGACTTTCTCTTCCAAACTTACTCCCATTATGGTCAAAACCTTAGTGAGTTCATCAATGAACTCTTGAGCATCTTCATCCACTTTCAAGCCATAGAACTTCGCAGGGTCATTTGGGTGAAATCTGTCACCCTAGAAGTCGGAGTACCAACATTCACGAAATTTATTGGCCAGGCTTGGTTAGCCAAAGGTTGGGCCAACATGGATACCATATTTCTAAACTTTGCATGAGACACTTGTTCTTCTACCGGTGCCCGAGGGGCTTGCTCCTCAAATCTTGGAGCTTGACGAGGAAAGGGAGCTCTTCTGTGAGGCATGTTCTGAAAGAGCAAAAAGAACACTAAGAGTTTAGGGAATCTCATAAACAGTACAAGGCACGACACAAGGGACAATGAAGTGACAAGTTCCTAAAACATCATCATAGCCTCTAACTCATAGGTATGGAGTGCATCACACCCATGAACGAGACTCTAAGTGACACGGTATGATAGAATTTGAGGATCATTTAAAAACCTAGGGCTCTGATACCATCTTTGTCATGAACCAGAAGTGGGGCCTAGATGTGACATGGAAAAGGAGAACATAAAAGTCCTTGATCAAGCCATCAGAACATCATTACTCACAACATCGGTTCGGAAGAGTAGAAGAGTAAACACATAACATATAAATCTGGGGGAAATAGGGTTTTGGACTCAAGCTATGGGGAAGTTACGGGGAATGAGATGAGCATGAATCACATAACATATAGCAAGTATCTTGTAACAATCCGAAAATTTTGGAAAACTCCTTATGGTTGACTTTATATGATGTACTAATGGTCATGGTTGAGTTTTGGTGGCCACGGGTTGAGTTTAAGTGGCCGTACGCAAAATGGGTCTGTTGGTGTCCTAGAGGAGCCGTTTAGGATGTGTACTTTGAACTATCATAACTTTTTATGTAGGTTGAAACGTGTGGGCTAATATATATAAAATTGAATCTATTTGAGTTTGCTTCATAACTCAACTGGTTTTACTCGATTTGGAGTTCGGATAAGGGAGTTATTGCCCACACAGTAGGACTATCTAAAATTTGTAAGACGTTGGAGATAGGCTCTAAAGAGTAGCCAAGGACAGGCCCACAGTTCGGGAAACTTATCACAGTCCGTGTGGGGTGTCGTGGGGTGTTCCAGTGAGTTAAGGGTGTCCAGGAACCACCCCATGAGACAATTCTTGAGCCACAGACCACTAAATGGTCTGTGTGCACTTGGACGGCCCGTGTACTATCCCGTCAAGTGGGACAATGGCTTGGACAAGCAATGGGTGAGTCTAGGTGGCTTAGGATAGGCTCAAGGGACAATTACACTTCCATTAAACCTTCAAAAGGTCCGTCAAAGTGCTCGTCCAGTGTTCTAGAAAGTCCTTCGAGAGTTCACGTTGGAAAATTGGCTAAGTATAGTTTGATGGGAAAGTGGGACGGTCTGTGTGACCAGTACACGGTCACTGTAGCAACCGTGTGACTCTGCTTAGTCTAAAAAATTTCCATTTTATTAATGTTAATTTCATGATTTAACATTTCCCTAAGCCCATTTTTGGTATCCTAAGGTCTCCTAAACCCCTAAATCATTTTCAAACCCTCATTCATCCATTCAAACTATCCTACATTCACTTTTGAAATTCTAAAACCCTCTTAGCCTCCATTGAAGAAAGCTTAGAGAATTTGGGGAAGAAGACCTTGACCAAGTTTGACCTTGTAATTTGTTGGTGAAATTAAGGTATGTGGGACTTGATTCAAGGATCCTCTTTAATCCTTGAAGATCCTATGAACCCTAACTCTTTAAATTTGATTTTAAGCTTTCAATTAGTTATGGGTTCTTCCAATATTGTTTTAGATTAGTGTTGGGACTTGAGTGTTGTAGTTTTTAGGTGATTTACACATGATTTTAACCTTGAATTCATGAATGTTCATTGAAACCTTTATTGATCAACTTGCATGTCCCCTTTTATGATTTAATTAAGCAAGGATAACTTGTATTATGACTTATTAATGGATTTCTACATGTTTTATGATCAATTGTCTTCCAAATTGTAAAATTAAGTGTGGATTCCATTACCCATGGTCTTGATCTTAATTTATGGCATATGCATGGCTATGATTATGTTGAAACTCTTTATGAAACTCATGTTTTGTATGAGTATGATAAGTTATGAAAGACTTATGATCACATAGTCTCTTTGTTATGGCTCTTTGAACATCATGCGTGCTTGCACCATCTTGACATGTTCCAAGGCTTGATATGATAAGTTATGTGGATGGGCTACTCTTATTGCATTGATAAGACATGACCATGAAATGTTTTGTAAACATTTGACAGCCTTTGGCTTAAGCATGTACATGATTTGAACAATGGTTTCATTTTTACTAAGTATGCATCTTTTGAAAGTAGATAAAAGTCATCCTATTTAAATGTTGCATGTACCTATACGTATTCCCGTGGGATGAGACTTATCACCGAGGGATTGGAGGAGAGTGGACTATCTCCACAGGGTCCATACTCCTTTTCGTAAAACCATGTGCCACCATGAGTTAATTCCCTATTAGGGAACTTCGTTATGTTACCCCTTGTTTCAAGGGTGTTTAGTGTACTACTTGGAAAGTAGTTCAGGTCCGGGTAGTGGCTCGCTCGGGTCTCCTTTAAGTGTTGGTTGAGGTACATCTCCGCTATATATATTATCATAGGATTGCATCACATTCATCATGGCATAGCATATTGTTATATTACTCTTTGGCTACGTGCATTTCTTTCGTATCACTTGTCCCCTTGACATGT